>VDFB02358134.1:163140695-163340131 GCA_007258455.2 Sequoia sempervirens | reverse complement strand
AGATTTTAGGGTTGCCTACTCCTTTGAGTTCTCTAAATAAGAGTTGTGGGCTCATTATTTTGTAACTTTACTTCACAACAACAAAACTCTGAGCAAATAACCTTCATATTGTTCGCTTAGTATATGTTCTTGGATTGTATTTGTTATAGTTAAGCACCAAGTACAACTTGTGCTCTCTCTATTTAGATAGGTACATCCAATCATTGTTCATGTGTTCTTGGTTTGATCGCCTCGTGTGTCATTATTTCTTTGACACAAGTTGTTGTCCCAACATGTAACTTTTGGTGGAATATTAAGATAATAAATTAGGAGAGTTACCATGCCTTTGATCCAAAAATCTCAAAGTTTTATCATTATGTGTTGTTATCAATAATTTGTTTTCAATCTACACCTCGGAAAGGTCTTGGTACCTCCTTGGGAATTTAGAAAGTTAGATTATCATCCTTTAGTTGTTTCTAGTGGTTTACTTTTCAGCCTACACCTCGGAAATGTCTTGGTACCTCATTAGGAATCCTAAGATATAAATTACCATCTGGATTACTTGTGTGGATTTGATTTAAGTATAGATCTGGGAGTTCAGAGCCTTCAGATGCATCCTAGGAGACTAATTTTTCCAAGTGATTGAACCCTACATTCCCGCTCCTATGCCCTCATGCTCTGTTTATCTTAAGGAGATAGGATAGATTAAAAGCTAGTTTAGTCGTAGTTAAGATCCGCAGAAACTAGAGAAAAGCTTAGCTATGGCGCATTGTGTTTGTGCACCCTTGTGTCCTACCGCTGAGTAAAAAAGATAGGAAAAGTAGTTTACTTTACTCTTTTTACGCAAAATCAACAACAAGAGGGATCTTCCCCTCCCAATTTGAAGAAGCAAACACTACAAACTTGCAATAGCTAACCATTTCCAATAAGCACTCCAGAGGTGCTAATTGAAACGCCAACATGCACACAACATATTTTGTGGAATCTTCACAAAAAAAAATTGCGGCCTTTATATACCTGTGCCAAGCAATAGCTCCATCCAACACCCGCAAGATGAAGATCTCTACCTTGCCCACTCCATCTTAGTAATCCCTCTATCATATTAGTTGTGATCTTCATTCACTATTATTGGCGTGGTCATTCATATTTCACCTATAGGTTTTATTGCTCTTGTTGAGCATTCCACTCTTTGGAGGTGTGGCAACTACATATGTGGTGTCAAAACTTGCATAAAGGCGGCTTTATAGTTTTCAAACTTGCACACAAGGGTTTCGCCCCTCAACAACAACCAGCAGAGGCCCCATTGACCTGCTTAAGGCCTTCATTCTGTCGACTTGCTCATTGGTGTAAGAATAATAAACGTTTCAGTTATGTTTAGTTAGTGGAAATTTATGTCCGATTAGGTATTTTAGTTTTATTTCTTCTTGTATAAAATTTTCTCCCGTTCTCTTTATTCAATACAAGAGTTTAATCTTTGTTGATTCTCTCCCTTGGGTAGATAGATGATTTGCAGATCATCATTTGTTTTGTTTTGTTTGTAATCATTGATACCTTCAATTGTTATCAAAGCACCCGGTTGATTAAAGGAGATTTGAAGTCTCAGAAAAAGAGAGACAAGAGATCGTGGCATTTTAAGGGAAAGTGCCTACAACTAAAGAAGACAGAAAGAAGACCAAAGAAAGCAGAGAGGGTCACTAGTTTTTTATTGAAGGAGAGAAAAGTCTGAAGAAAATAAGTAGATGTTTCTTTTTTATCGCAAGAGGTCGTTGTTGCTATTCTAAAATTTGTGAAAGTTGTGAAGGAAATTTGACTATTGCAAAACATTAGAGGACAAATCTGACATGTTCCTGGTCAGTATTAGAAGTTTTTATTAGCATAAAGATACAAAAAGGAGATCAATTTTGGTGAAAAAACATATTACAATTTGTTGTTAGGTTGCAAGTAGACATATAAGACCATAGGCAGAAAAATTTTATATGTTGAAATTTATGTTTAAAAACATGGGGAATTGTTTGTGAGTGATAAGGTGTTTTTCAAAGTGTATTATTGAAATTTTGCAAGAAGATTATTAGTTTTTTGAGATTGATAGGAGGATTAAATTGCAAAGATAATTTGCTGAAATGACAAATATTGCGGGTTCATTGGGACTGTTGATTCTTATTTTTTATGGGGCAAATTTTGCTTATTGTAGTACTTGAATGCAAACTTTGTTAAAATCTAAAGGTTTATGGAATATTGTTATTAGAGGGTATGAAGTACCTGAAGATGTTGATGCACTAACTAATCAACAAAAACAAGAATTACAAAAAAATGAACAAAAAGATAATGAAGCTTAATTTTTAATTCAAGGTGCAATAAGTTAGTTAATCTATCCTAGTGGTGTTACTCATTCAAAATAGGCTTGAAATATTCTTTTAAATGCAAATCAAGGTGCTCATACAACAAAATTGCAAACATTAAAGAAATTTTTTGAAAACATTAAAATGAGTCAAAATGAATCCATTAATGAATTTCTCACTAAAGTTGAAGGGATGATAAAATAGATGAGAATTTTAGGAGATGATGTAAGTAATCAACATGTGGTTGAGAAAATTTTAAGAAGTTTCCCTTCCAAATTTGATAATGTTGTTTCTACAATAGAAATTTCAAAAGATCTTACATCCATGGAAATTGATGAATTAAGTGGCATCTTATTAACATCAAAAGAAAGAATGAAAAGTAGTGAAGAATATTTAGAACAAGCATTTGCATCTAAGGCAAAAAATAAGAGGAAAAAAACATAAGTTTTTCAAGGGAAATGACTATCATTCCAAAATTGAGCATAGAGGTGAGTCTAGTAATAACTATAGGGGTAGGGGATATGATCATGGACAACAGGTAGAAGTAGGGATAATGGTAGAGACAAAAGGCATGTTCAATGTTTCCATAGTAACAAATTTGGTCATTATGAGTCTAAATGTTGGCACAAGCAATCTGCTCATAGTACTGTAGAAGATAAATAAAATATGTTTATTTCATGTTTGAATACAAGTTATAATGAAGAAAATTTATGGTATATTGATTTTGGTTGTTCCTCACACATGGCATCTAATGAAAATTTATTTATTAATTTAGATGAAAAGCATAATAGTAGTGTTGTTAAAAGTGCTTTTTTAAATGGTTATATTGATGAGGAAGTTTGTGTCTCTCAGCCTCAAGGTTTTGAAGTTCCTTAGAAAGAACATTTTGTCTACAGGTTGAAGAAGGCTTTATATGGTCTCAAACAAGCACCTCACGCATGGTACTCCAGAATTGATTCTTATCTTTAGCAAAAAGGTTTTGTAAAAAGTCAATATGATCCTAATCTTTATATTCGACATTATGGTGAGGATATTCTACTTGTTGTTCTATATGTGGATGATCTCATATACACTGGGAATAATTCATCTTTCTTTCTTGAATTTACAACAACTATGGTTTCAGAATTTGAAATGAATGATCTTGGACAAATGCATTATTTTCTTGGTCTTGAAGTATGGCAACATAGAGATGGTATATTTTTGTCTCAACAAAAGTATGTTTTAAATCTTCTTCAGTGGTTTCATATGCAGGATTGCAATCTTGTGCTCACACCTATGGAGGTTGGTGTTAAGTTGTCTAATTTGGATGATTCCCCTTCTATAAATCCCACTCTCTATAGATAGTTAGTTGGAAGTTTTCTTGATTTGACCACTACCAGACTAGATATTACATATGCAGTAAGTTTGGTCTCTAGGTTCATGTCCATACCTAAGGAGACACATTGGGGGGTAGCTAAAAGAATTCTCAAGTATCTTCGAGGAACAATGCATTATGGTATCTATTTTTAGCATTCCAAGGAGAGTATGTTGGTTGGCTATATTGATTTTGATTAGGCAGGTTCCATAGATGATCAAAAGTATACCTTTGGTTATACATTTAGTCTTGGTTCTGTTGTCATTTCTTAGTCATCTAAGAAGCAACCTACTGTATCTCTTTCCACTACAGTGGATGAATACAAGGTTGCTACTTTTGCTGCTTGTTAGGCTATTTGGTTGAGAAGGATGTTACAGGATCTTCAACATCTTCAGGATGGTCCCATAGTGTTATATTGTGACAATCAAAGTACTATTCAGATGAGTAAAAATATGGTGTTCCATGGTAGGACAAAGCATATTAACATCCAACACCACTACATTCATGAGTTGGTCCAACAAGGCATGGTTGAACTTGTTTATTGCCCCACTACAACACAAATTGTTGATATATTCACAAAGCCTCTTGCTTGTGATCATTGATACCTTCAATTGGAAGCTTCCACAACTCGCCTCTTTGGGCTCACATTTTTGCTATGCCAAACATTAGTTTTGTCCTAATAGGTGGTTATTCGAGTCACACAAAGTATTCAACACTTGCACTAGCTTTGAACCAGTCAAACATGGTGTGAGAGCTTTGATGGTGCAAGCTATAATTGAACTGTGAGTTTGGAGGCGTAGAAGATCTCTTCATTTCAACTCGACCACACTCCCCCATGCAACCTTTTGTTGCTTGGGGAAACAACAAAAACATCCAAAAAAATCCTCCTAATCAGGTCTCTCTTCAATGGGCTCTCCACACGTACCAACCACATTGTTCGGGCTCCCAACAACACCTCAAGACCCACTCAATAGATCCTCCACTTGTAGATCCCCTCCCCACATGACCTCTCTCTAACAACCTCCTTCACATGTGGACTTGGTCAACTCCCACTTCATAGGCGGTTTGATTAAAGATTTGTATGCCATTAATGATTAACATTTTACTATTTATTATAATCTTGCACATTTCTTCTAACCACTAATGGTTAGTTTAAACCATTGAGAGTTTGTAAAGGGGGAAGGGGGGTTTTGTTTTTTCATAACTTGCAAACGGGGGGTATTTTTTCAAGTGTGTCAATGGAAAGCTCTTTTCATGAGGAACACTTTAGTGTCAAGACGTTGATTTTGTGTTGTTTAATATCATTTTTTGGCCTTCGAAGTCAATATTGTAAGCGAATTTCGATGGGGACATAACTTTCACCTCTCTTATCAAAATTTCACTCTCTTTTTTGACACATCAGAATTTCAAAAGGAATATGATTTTGCATGTAAAACTAAGATCTAGATTTCCATTTTATCAAAAAATTGTAAAAATCTTCGTGAGTTATAAACAAAATATTTTTGCATCCAATCTTCACAACTTGTAAAAATTTATTGCACATTGTTCTAGGGGGGACTATGTTTTAATACTAGTGATTCTGGGGGGGTCAATCTTGCATTTCACATTGATATTTCCTAATAATTAGATTATATCTATAAAATGTAAAATGAAGTACAAATATTGTGGGAGCAATCAACATGTGGATGAATTCTATCCTCATGTGTCACATCAAATTATTGACTTACTATTGGAGCTTGCAAAAAATAATCTCACTAAGGCATCTTGTAAGACACCATGATTTGGGGATGAACAATCTAGTTGGATGGAGCTTGCATTGATATCTCATCTCCCATATCACCTGTTGCTACATCTGAATCCAATGTTTACTCATCCATAAGTTTTACTGATTCTTTGCATAAGGAAATTGCTATTGTCATTCCAGACTCACCAAATTGGGATGTATATCTACCAAACATCACATCTTTGTTTCTAGAATCTCGGATTGTAGATTTGGATGACACAATTGAGGATATTTGTCTTCTATTTGATTTGGATGACACAATTTCCATCTTTGGATCTTGCTCTTGGCTTGCCTACATTAGCTTCTATCATGATAGATTATGAAAATATTCATGAGTTAACTTATTTGACTAAATCATCATCTATGTTGACATCATTTGCAATAGTATCAAATTCTCATTGGTCCAATTGTCACCCTACATCTATGGTCCTTGTTCTTGAATCTTATATGGTACCGGATCCATCTTATCAACATCCGTCACACATTAGAATAGGCTTGGAGATATTTGAGCATCATTTGAAGGAATTATTAGCATCATTTCAATCTTTGGATCATGTGCAAAATTCAGAGAAATTCGTCATACTTCTTGCATATTCCTATCTAGAATGGGAAGTCATATTGCACACATTTGTGGTGTTGTTTCTTCCTAAGGAGAGAAATTTTGTTCAACGATTGTGGATCATCTTCAACATTTAGTGTTGAGCATCTATTGAAAATACAAGCATCATTTTGAGGGGAGGCTGGATGGTTTCTCTTCTCCTATGAATTTTTGCAAGGAGCATTTCCTCACATGGAGTTCATTACTTCACATTTTTGGGGGCGAGTGTTACATAAACCTTCTCTTTTCTCTTTTATCGAGGGAACAATCATTGTACATTGTGCTAGAAGTAGTCCTTGGGGGGTCATGATGAGTCCTCCATCTATCACTTATCTTCTTCACTTTTATATTTCATTTCATTGCATTTCTCTTTTGGAGAGGATTTTTATTTTTCATTGTGTTTTCTCCTTTACTCTACTTTTTTTAGAAATTTGTACATGAGTACCTAACATGACCTAGTAGTGGGGACTCATCATCTAGTAGCATACATTACTCCTACTCATTCACAATATCAGCTTAAGTTTACTTAGGTTTATTTTACTTTTGTCTCATTTCATAGCATTGAGATAGGTGTCCTTGTCACTTGAGACAACTATTGACACTTGTTCACACACTTGTCAAGTCAGCTCACAAGTGTTCCATCTTTGGAGGAGTAAAGTCATTGTCTCCTACCTTCTCACCTCATCCACCTTGCCTATATATGCAATTTTTTTCATTGTATTATACACTCTTCATTTTATATTGATATAGGCATACTATTATGCTCATATTTTCACTTGTGGAAGGTTATCAATTCGAGCTCTTTGATCTTGGATTCCTCCAACAGATACTTCTTGGCTTCATCTTCCATAATTGAAACCCTATAGTGTCCTCTTCTTTTTATGGTGTCTTGATGAATTCAATTTCTATTAACTCCTCCATCGTCAAAGCACAACATATATCTTCTTGAAAATCTCTATAGGATTTATATGTTGCACTTGCTTAAGGATCTATTACATCACACTTCACAATCTAGGGAATACACACCTACAAACTTTCTAATCTATATTTAAAGAGGAAATAAACCACCAAAAGGATCAATTGAGTTAGTCTCCCATGCTAAAAGCTTAGCAATTAGGTCAACAAGTTTAAATTCTACAACCACTACAAGGGTTGCAATGAGGAAGCATAAATTCATCAAAAATTTTATAGACATCCAAGAAAAACATTTTACCTTGATTTTTTCGGTTTCTTTTTTTGTTTTAGTGGTTAGCTTTGCACTTGTATGATTGGTTCCATGGTTTGTAGTTCATAGATCCATTGTCCTAATTTAGTCACCTCCACAATTCTTTAGGTCACCTCTGTGGTTCTTCAAGTCATTTGTGTGGTTCCTACGACAACTTTGCATGTCAACTTCTAGCCTCTAGAGATCACTTTTAGAGTCACCTTCCATAATATTTTTTACTCAACATGCATTGAATGTTGAATCAAGGATAATCCATTTCTTACATTTTTCTTTATTTTGACTAGTTATTATTTGATTCTCATCTCTTATATAATTGTACTTGATTTAGATTATAACTACTTTACTTTGTTGTGAAAAAGACTAGTTAGTTTGTTCAGTTACAACTTATACATTTAAATTAAGATAAATATCTATGAACATAACATTGGTGTTAAATTTTCCTTACATTTTAGTGAACCTAGCCTTACTACCCTTCCTCCTTTGGTACTAGTTACTTGTTCTCTCTCATCCAACCCTACCTAAGCCTTTTTTCCCCTACAATGTAACATGCTTCTACCCTTCCTATGTTCACCAAATTCTTAGGTTCCTATCCTCATCCTTCCAAGTGTATCATGTGCTCTAGTTCTATTGTCCCCCATTTCTTTGTTAATAAATTATGTATGAAAAAAGGGCTACTCTGAAATTTACATGCTAAAAACCTTATTTATTTTGAATCAACTTCCTTGTGTTACATTGGAATTTCATTACAAAAATCAATTCTTTGAATGATCTCTCTTATTACAAAATTACAAAATTTTCATTCTACAAATAATCAACACTTGGGTGATTTTTATAGAGCTTATATCTACCTAAAAAATAATTGAAATAAATCAACTAAATTACACACCCTTTATTCAACTTTTCAAATTGGGCAATAAAGCTAAATTTTTTAAATCTGGCCATATAAAATTAACATATCGACCTCTACATAGTTGCTAATAATACCAAAGAACATCTAAAATTTGAAGTTGACTTCATCTAAAAATAAGTGACTAATTTACAAATAAAATCCTATAGAATATTTTTAGTGCTAGTGGCTTAGAACTTCAACAACGACTATTTGTTATCTTTGTGAACAATTGAGACAACTTCAATATCAATCATGATTTCAAGAATAGGAATTCAACTTCATCAAATTTAGTAGTTTGACTTTGTTAACATCACTTAACTTCATCATCTCTTATCCAACAACTCTATTGATTTAACATCATATTTTCCTCATTATATTTGCATCTAGTTTCTTTCTTTTTTTTCATCACCTATGTGAACATAGAGGCTTAGCAACCAAACACTTTCAAGTGTGTCACCATATGCTTTCTCCCATACCAAGCTTCATACAATGTCCTATTTGTTACCACAATAGTTGGGCTCTTATTCATGATATAAATAATAGTGTTAACTACTTGAACCTAAAACATTTTTCCCATGTTCTTTTCTTTTATCATGCTTCTTGATGATTATTCTATTCTTTCTTTTTTCCACTCCATTTTTCTATGGTGTATAAGGTTCTATTAACTATCTCTTGATTCTATTATTTGCACAAAATTCATTAAATTAGTTTGGACAAAATTAACCTCGTCTTTCTATTCTTGAACACTTTTTGTATCTTCCATTTTATTTTTCCATCATAGCTTTTAAATTTTTGAATACTTCATCACTCTTGATCTTTAAAAAATACATTGATATGTATGTAGTAGAATCATCAATGAATGCAATCATGTAGTACTTCATACTTATGCTTGCCTTGGACATAAGACCACACAAATCTAAATGAATAAGTTTCAATGGCTATTTTCCTTTCAAACACTTTTAAGAATCCCATCCCTATGGTGTTTTCCAGGTGAACAACCCTTGCACACTTCCTTACCTCTTACTTGAATATTTGGTAACCCATCTAGTATATTTCTTTGATACATGTAAAAGCCATTAAAATTAATGTGTTTATATCATTGGTGCTATAACCATGTTGTATTCATCAATAGTATAATAACAAACATTTGATTCTCTTGATTTGATTTTCGATGGGAGTTTTTAGTTCTTTGGCATCTTTGATATAACAATAATATTTCTTCCTTATGTCTTATCATAGATAGAGAAAAATTTATCTAAGACCTTTCTCAACAAGCTATCCAACACTCATTATATTATTTCTTAGTTGTATTGACTGGTATACATCAACAATTTTTTCTTTTCCTTTTCTACTATCTATATCCAATTTTCCTTTTCCAAAAATTTCAAGTATTTCATTGTCACCCAATATTACTAGTGTTTTCAACTTCGTTGCATGGAAGAGAAAAGTGCAATGGATCTTCATCTTTTCCTTTTTTAGTACCTTCATTTGTATTCTTTATGCTTTCTTGTACATAGTTCACTTTTCTTCTTTCATGTGAATTTTTGAACATGCAATCTCTCTATATGACCAAAACTCTTGCAATAACAACACTAAATTATCTAGGTTCCTACATTAAATTTTCCTCTATCTCTTGAGAAATGAATACCTCTACTTTTTCCTCTTTCTCTAGAGTTAACCAAACCCTTGATATGAGTTCCCCCTTTTTTTCCTTGAGGAAAACTAGTACTTGCTCCTTGATTATTACCCATCTTTTCCTTTGACATAGGGACGTGATCTCCAACCACCCATACATTTCTCTTCATGTGCAAGTAATTATCCAATCAACTCATCGATCTTTAAAGTATCAAAACCTTTGAAATATTTTAAAATAATAACAATATGCATCCACTTGGGTGTAAGCGACCTCAAGATCTTCTTCACAACTCCTTTACTCCACATAACTTCCTATGCTATTCACCATGGTTGTCACTCTAACACAATAATCTTCAACATTTTCATTATTTTTTGTTCTTAAATCCTCAAAATTTATTTAAGGATTTGAATATTTGCAACCCTTACTTGATTTGTACCTTGATATGAACTTTCTAAAGTTGTCCATGCTTCTTTTGTTGCCTTGTAATATGCAATTCTTGAAATAATACTTGGATCTATAACACATTGAATGTAGAAAATTCGTGACCGTCCTTTATACTATCATTTCTTCTCTAACTCATCTTTTGCATTCAATGCATTTCAATATTGAGGTTCAACATACCCACTAGCTACTATGTTCCATACTTTTTTTCCATATTAATACTCTTTTCAATTGACTTATTGACTAATCAAAAGTCTCAACTTTAAACTATGGAATTGGCACTAAACCATTGTTAGCTACCATTAAAGAAAACCAAACAAAGAAAATATTTTCTCTCAAAAGTGTTAGGATCTTCAACTCTAGTGAAAGAGCTTCAGGTGTAAAACTATCCATTGTAAATTTAATCTATATTAATGGACACTTGTGATGATAAACCTTGCTTTGATACCATTGTTAAGAAATTATATATGGAACATGGATTGCTTTGAAATCACATGTTGAATTATTATTCTAATTGGATTCATTGTATTACATTTGAATTTCTTTAGAAAAATCACTTCCTCAAATGACCTAAACTTTTAAATTTGTAATTCTATAATATCAACATAGATGATTTTTATAAATTTTATAATAGTCTAACATAATTATAAAGAAAATAAATTAAGCACCCTTCATGCAATTTTTTAAATTACATTATACAACTAAAAAAATAATAAAGCTAGTTAGACAAATAAAACATTAAATCTAGTTTTCTAAAATTAATAGATTGTGCTCCTATAAATAATTACATAAAAATATTAAAAATATCTCCTAAAATAGTGATTGGATTCATTTGAAAACAAGAGACTAATTCATAAACAAAACATTATAAAATGTTTTCCTAAAAATAACTTTTCCAAATATCCAATGAATTTGCTAGCATATAAATTCACTAATAGATGTTTGTTACCTTCATCAACAACTTAGACAACTTCAAAAACTATGACTTGAGCTATAACAATTCAACTTCATCAACATTAGTATTACAATTTCATCAACGCCACTTATCTTCACCAACATCTCTCATCTAACAATATTTTGTCGATTTAACATTAGATTTTCCTACATCCTCTCTCCTTTCCTCCACATAAATCTCTCTTTCTCTCTCTCTCTCATTCTTCTTCTACCATCATACTTCCCCTTCCCCCCTCCTCTATGTTCTTCTTTCTTGATTTAAAATTTACAATAATTTTGTATTCGAATGTGATCCGACACAGTTCTCTTCTAAAACTTGATCTTCTCATTTCAATTCAATAGCCTTAATGATGTTATTGATCTTAGGCTAAGTGAAACATATGCTTCACCTTTTATTTAAACATCTAAATAATTGATCTCTCTCTCTCTCTATTTTGGTTTAATTTTTTATTTCCTTGTTCTAGTTTTACATTACTTAATAAACCTGAATTGGTTTGATCTAAGCAAACTAAGCAACATTTCCTTCTTGTTTCCCAAACTACTTTTATCCCTCATCCTTCATGTCATATTACAATTGATAACACATATAATTAAGAGTTCCAATGATCATTGCATAGATGTTAATAAGAAACCAATAGACTCTCTTGCTGGTGCTCCAAATAGTTCCTAATATTTTTGTAGGACACACTCTAAATAAGCTTTAGCCATAGGGAACAAGAGTTAGGCTAAAATCTCAAGTGAGCATTATAATCAAAACTTATCTAGAGTGAGCCAATTCATAGGAGTAGGACAATCTCTTCTTTCATATTTGTAAAACATGGATCCCTTTTTGATCTCACAAGAAAAAATAGAAAAGTTGAAAACATATTGTTAACAAAGACAAAACCTTGAATGACATAAGGACAACCCAATACTTTGTCATATGTCTATCTTTGTGATTTTATATTCAAAGATATTTAAGCAGATGCAAATTGATGATCTACAAATGCACGAGTAAAGAATGTTAGAAACTATATTCCTATAATGTTTTTTTATACCATTAAAAGTAACTAGTAGATTTATGGTAGAATAAATTGAGAAATATATTCTTTAACTAAAGTTTGATCAATTACTCTTTAGAACCAATGTGTCCCTCCTTGAGAAATATTTTAATGCAAACAATATGTAAATCTTTATGTCTGGATGACTTATATGCAATACAACCTTAAAAACTTATATTCTCAAAATGACATAGATCATGTTTTCATATAAATTCTACCAATCAACAAAATTCAATATGTTAGATAAGGAACCTTGTACATCACTACAATAGATTACCACTCAATTATAATGATGAAATGAGCTTAGAAATACATAAATCTCTTAAAACATTATACTAGAAATGGAAAACTATACACAAACACGTTATCATGTATTAATTTATAAAAGAATTTACAATCTTTGGTTTAAAAGATAACACTTCATAAAAGAGACTACAATATTCAGCTCCTTATACTTCAATTATGGACTAAACAAAATAGTAAAACCAAAGACAACAAAAGATAAACTAAACAAGTGCCACAGAGTGGCTAGTACTTGCCTTTATAGTATTGTAATTATTGTTGTCTACATTTGAAAAAAATAAATATAAATTTTATTAATGTGAATAAAAATAAATGTAAGTTTTGTTAATTATAGTATTTTAGTATTGTTAATTATTTCTTTGTATGACCTAAACCTAACTCTAACTCACACCCTAATCCTAACCCTAACCCTAACTATAACAATAGATTCTAAACCATTATCCTAATCCTAGACTTATCTCTAACCCTAACTCGTAACTCTATCTATAACTATGGTTGTAACCCTAACCCTAACAATAAAGAGTTGTAGAATGACATTACAAAAAAAATCTATGAATTAATATTGGGAATAAGATTTGGAATAAAGATATTAGATGATTTTCTTTTGGAACATTATATCTATTAATCAAATTTTAGTGATTTTTATTACTAATATTTTATTTTTAATTTATTTTAATTTTTGAATAGTTCTAACCATAATTTTTACCTTATTCTTCTAATCCTAATCCTAATTATAATGCTAATAATTAATAATAATAGGATTAGAATTAGAATTTAATTAATAATTATAATAATTTTAGTTATTTTATTTTTATTTTTATTTGTATTTATGTATGTTTTGAAGTTAATAAAATTTAGAAAATAAAAAAATGGCAATGTCAAATAGTTTAAGATTTAATTTAAATTTAAATTTTAAATTTTTATTTATGGATGTGATTTAATTTAAGTTCTATTTTATTATTAAAAAATGTAAAAATAAGTCACATGACCCATAACACTCCAAACTTTGGTTCAAGAAAAATAATTTTTACAATTTTTAAAATTAAATATTTAACATTTCACTTTAAAAAAATTAAATTATATATTTTAATTTTTAATTGATTCAAAACTAACTTATTAATAACTAATTAACAAAATAAGTTAAAAATTGATTGCAATAGTACTATGCCATATGACAAGTACTAAAAACTAGAATAGAATTGGATGATATGAGTAAAATTAATGCTTAAAAATGGACAGACATTTTATCATTTCTAGAGGAATTTATGAGTATAATTATTGCTTAAAATGAATGAACATACATATGCTTTGATCTTTATTTGTCTCTATTTATTTTTATTTATACTTTTTAATGCATTCATCATTCAATTTTTTATTACGTCCATCCACAGTGACATCCAAAAATTTGTTATTTTTAGTATGGTGGCTTCAGAAACATCTAGAACTACTCTGCCTTGTGGATGACATCCAAAAATCTGTTATTTTTAGTATGGTGGCTTCGGAAACATCTAGAACTACTCTACCTTCGCCACAACCTTCTTATGACTGCAACCTTTTAGCATTATATATATGCGCAATCCAGAACTTGTCCATCATCAAACGTTGTAAGCAGAAACTTCAATTTACAGAGCTTTCATTGTGCAGTGTTAACAAATGTCTATTATTCCAAGTCTTTGGGGTAGGAGATCCTCCACTATGTACGATCCATTTTCGCTAGATGTGTGGGATCCTTTTTCAGGTTTTTGATTCCTCAATTTTTAGGGGCGTAGCAAGGCCCTCCACGGATTTTGCAAGGGATGCAACCGTTGTAGCCAATACACAGCTCGATAGGAAGGAAACCCCTGATGCCCACATTTCCAAGGCCAACCTTCCTGGTATTTATTAATTTATGATTTCCGTTTGTTTTGAGAGAGATTAAAATGGAATGTGTGACTTCTTTCAGGATTGAAGAAAGAGGAAGTGAAAATAGAAGTGGAAGACGACCAAATTCTTCAGATAAGCGAAGAACGTAGCAAAGAAGAGGAGATGAAGAATGAGAAATATCACTGTATTGAACGCTTGCAAGGTAGATTCCTGAGGTGTTTCAGGCTACCTGAGAATGCGAAGGTGGATGAAGTGAAAGCGGGCATGGAAAATGGAGTGCTCACTATGTGACAGTGCCGAAGCAACCTCAACCTCAGCTTGAAGTCAAATCTATTGAAATCTCATGAAATCTCTAGCTAAATAGAAAAGGGGATCTTAAATTGTCATCGAGCTTTATTTCAACTTGTGAGGATTTTTGTTTCGATTGATATTTTGTAATTTTGTGTGAGGTATTTTCAAGGTTTTTATTCTACAAGACGGGGTGATTATGTGTTCCGTTACTGTTGCAGTTTTGATGTCTTGAGAGCATGGGCGCCTTGAGAAGGATAACTCTTGACGTTTTTGATATATATTAATATTTAATATATGTATGCTACTTAATAACTAATTAACAAAATAAGTTAAAAACTGATTGCAAAGGCAAGTACTAAAAACTAGAATAGAATTGGATGATAGACATTTATCTGTTACAGAAATTTGGTACAATAGCCCTGACATAGTTACATCAGAAAAGGGTAGCACTGCCCTGAGATTCGAATTGCAAGTGAGTGGGAGATTTCTTAAAAAATCTTCTCAATACATTGGACTTGTTACAAAATATTATATGATGTGTCCAACCTAGCAACATCTGGTAGAATTTGCAGGTGGTTCGGGGCCTGTGTCCTGAGGCAAGGGGCCTGAATTTAGTTTAAACGACCGCCATTCTTTCGTTCTTGATCTTGCTAAGAGGGTTCTTGCATCCTCTTCTCCTCGTGTGGCTGATTTTCCCCCACTACATGGGGACGACACTGGTTCGTCCGACCTCCATGCACCTTCTGCGATGGATTTTCTGTCGCCCTCGGCCTCTGTTGAACCTGGTATCGACCCTGGTTTGGTCAAGCTTTGTGCCAATACTGGCGTTCCTGTTCCTGTAACTAGGGCTTCTCCTGGGTGCCGTGATATTGGTGATGTGTTTCCTCATGATTTGAGATTGGGTCGCCAGCGGTCCTACGCGACCATAGCTGGCTCAGGGGTTCTTGCCCGTCCTTTGATATGAGACAAAATATAGTCCCTCCCTTGTTCCCAATCCTCCCATGTGGTGGTTTGGGGACATGACATACTTCAAGCTGAAGACATTTTATCTTCGATGGGGCTTGGTTTGCAGATTCAATAATTTCTGGTCTCCTCTTCCCAACTTACACAAATGGGTTTTGGAATCATGATCGAGTTATGTCGTGTTAGGGGATTCTCCATAGCTACTTTTGTGTCTTCGAAGGAAAAGAGGTTTAATGCTTATAACAAGTTGATGTGGAGAGAGCACTCTCTTGGATCAAGCTTTGGTCTATCTCCTTCGACCTCTTTTATGAACCTCTTAATGTGAGATTAGTTTGGGTTTAGCTTTTGAATCTTCCTCTTCAATTTTGGGAAGTTTCTCATTATGAGGTCATTGGTAATGCTATTGGTCATTTCTTGAAGGTTGACTCTACTACTTCTTTCATGAGTCACGCTACATTTGCTTGTATTTTGGTGGATATAGATATATCCAAGGCCCTTCATAAGGTTATTGTTTTGATGGTAGGGGATAGGCCATTGACTCAACCACTTGACTATGAGGGCCCTTTTAGATGTAGATGATGCTTTGTCATTGGTTACCTAGGTCCTAATTGTCCACTCTTTTGTGTAAGGGGGTGGCTATGTAGTGGAGGAATACCTGTGAAGATCACTTGATTGTTTATGCTTTTAATGCTCAAGTTGTTGGCTCTTCTTAGGACGTTGAGTCCTCTCTTCTTATTCCCCTTCTGGCTAGTCATGTTTTGAGGAGGTTTCTCATGTAGTTGGCACAACTCTAGAGAGTCCCTCTCATTCAACTCATTCGATTCCTATTCATGAGTCTCATTCACCATTTAATTCAGCTATACAATATCTCATATCCTATGTTCTCATTTTTCCCTTAGCTTTGGTACAACATCTAATTGCTTCTAAGGTGGTTGATCAACATTTGGAAACATTAGTTAGATGTTTCATTGATTTTATTAGGCCCATGGATGTGATCTCTAAGGGGGATTCCCTCCCCCTTCTCCTAGACTTGGGGATTTGGTGATATGATTTCCTAGACAATTGTAGAAAGGTGGAAGAAAGCTCTTCCCAAATCTTTCTCCCAATTATATACTAGAGTGAAGGGTGTGAGATTAAATAGGGTAGGGTCTAGCATTATTTAGGCTAGATCCCTAGATACTCTTTTGTGCTTAGCAACTTGGTTGCAATTATATTGATTCTTCTTTGGAAGCTTATCTATAGTTGTGTTTTCCTCCCTACTAGGATTGTTGTGTATGCTTTGAGTTGTTCTATCTAATGTATAGAGTTTTCAGTCCCTTAAAAATTAATTTACCTAATCAAAAACATCTAGTTGCATAAACCACTTAACTTGATCTAGATTAATCTCATTTTTTTTAGATGAATAGAACAACCATATACTCCATTTCTTCAAACATTCTCTTGAAATCCATAGCATTAACTTTTAATCCTCTTATGCCCCCCTTCATCTATTCAATGCCTTTTTTTATCTCAAAAAAATGGATTTCTTGATGCCAAAGGATCTAGAAGATCCATAATCCTTTTGTACTAATGATTAGCAAAAAACCTTTAGAAAATATTTATAATTATGCATAATTCCACAACTCATACTTCACTTGCCTTAGTCGAACAAGTTTTTAAGAAGACTTTGTCCTTTTAAAAATCTTATGCAAGTAGCAAAAGGCATCCACTAGATCTTACCAATTTTATTCTATCCTTAAGAGTTATGCTTTCTATGTCAAAATGAAGGATATGAGTACTATTTTTTATAGTGTCTGGGCTATTTTTTTGTCAAGGATAATATCCTTCTTTAATGCTTGCATTTCCTTGATTTTTATTGTTAGGGTAAATTGTTGGAATTATTGTTGTCATTGATATCAAAAGCAAAAATCACTATCACAATGATTTAGAAAGGGTTGACTGACTATGATATAATTATTAGAAATTATTATTATATTTTAATTTGAATATTTGTATGGAGGATTGGCCGATCCCCTCATTTGTAGCGCCCACTTATAGGGACAAGTTGTCCCACTTTAAACAAATAATATGGGACACCTCCCTTTGTAAATTTGTCCCTCTCCATGAAGAGGCATCAAGGTATATAATTGAAATATGAAGTGTGGTTGAAGTGTGTGTGTGGAAAATGTGATCATTCTAATACAAGCAGATTTTTGAAGGAGAGTACATGTGTGAAAAACATTGCATCATTTACAAGAAAATTTAATGAAGGAGATTCAAATGATCATCATCCATTGAAGACTTAATATTCAAGAAGGAAAAAACTTTGTTCATTTGGAGGTTGGTGCCTCCTAATTGAAGAGATTGGTGTATCTTGCTAACTTGGTGCTTAGTAGTGGGAATTGGTGTCTCCAACATGGGTTGGTTCCTTGTAAGAGAATTTTATTTTTGGTTGGATTTAGATAGTAACTCCAAGCAATCTTTCTTTGTGGTTTTCTCCTGAAAGGGTTTCCACTTAAATCTTGGGTTTTTTTATTTTTATTTTCTAGATCTTGCATGATTGATATTATTGTGATTATTAAATTTTAAATAATTAAAACATTATCTTATACTAATTCACCCCTCCCCTCTCATAAACCTCCTAGATTCAAGATCCTTTACAAACTAATCATCCTCCAAAAATGCTTCATAGACCATAGTCAAATGTCATAAATGTTGACTTCAATAGAAAATTGTTCTAATGACATGTTAATACTTGGGGTAACCAATTATTTTCCCTTAGTTTGTTAGGTGGACCTGATCTAAATAATTTTTTTTCCCAATGAGGCATAAATTCTCCATATGCCTTAGTTTTTGTATAGACTACCAAAGAGGTACAATCAACCAATTCTATTGATAGCTCATGTCCTGAGTGTGAAAAGGAGGCTACTAAAGTTGTTAATGAAGGAACCCTAAATGTTTTTTCTTATAAAATTTGTACATATGAGTTACTATTTGACTCATTTCCTTTTTGTGTCACACCATGTAATATTTCTCTTTGGGCATCTTTGGATACATATGCACATTTTTCACAAGTTATACGATTTTCTCTTTGATATGTGGGACAAATTCTTGATATTTTGGTTGAGCATCTACATTTTTATCTTAGCTAATTGGATCCTCAACCATGCTTCTTTCTTTACTTTTACTTCAAAATCATCATTGCAACATCTAATCAAATCTTCTTTATCATTATACTTGTGTCAAAGTGTTGGTCTATTTTGACCCTTTAAAAATTTACCAATATATTTTCAAGGTTATAAGGTCTACACTCAATCAAATACATCCCCGCATTATCCACGCATGCGTTTTTCCAAAAATAATTTTATCCTCAAGGGTAAAATCTCCAAGGACCACCAAAGAAGGAAGAATGTTACACTTATAATGATCCTTGAAGTGGGACTTGTTAGTAGAATATAGGTGCCTCATCACTTCCAAGAATGCAATTCTTTATGACATTGTGTGTGGTAATTTATAGGGTGCAAAATTAGCTCCAAATACTCTTCATCATAGTAATTTCCTTGAAGAAGAACTACTCTCCACAATCTGCCTCAATTCTCCCTTAGCATTGATCTAATAGGGTTTGGTTAACTCCCTTATAGAAAATAATTTTTCAAATATGAGGCATTTTTGTTGTGCCATCCATATGAACAATCCATAATTGTATACGATTCCCCTGGCTTTTGGAGAGGTCTAGAGATATGTAACTTATTTCCAATTTATTAGGCCAATCCCCTACCATGGTGTGCAAGGAAATGTGATAGGCTAGAGTACCTCCTAAACCTATTTCTAGAGAATTTCTTATTTAATTCAACTATCTTAGTATGAATTTTCTTCCTAAAAACTCCTCGTAATCAAATAATATATTCTAATATGGATTGTGATTATTTGTAACAAAATCCAAAGATGCAAAGATATACCTGATTTCCAACATATTGTCTTGTGACTTGAAATATACTTGGTTAAGTTTCTTAAAACTAAGGTATAAACTTGATTCATCCATAGTTTCATTCTCTTTATCAAGAATAGTTGCCTTGGTTTTTGGATCTTATCTATTTTGTAATGTGGTAGCTTTACCCCTTTGTAATACTTTTATCATTTTCAAGCGACAATGTGCGAAGGCTCTGCTAGCGAAGCTGCGAAGGTAAGCGAGGACGCTGGCGATGGCGGGAGGTTTGTGCAGCCTGGCGCTAGGCACAAGGTAACATCCAATGGCAAGAAGTGCTCGAATGGTAAGAAGAAGACTGGCTGCTCGGAGGTAAGGGACGGGAAGCATCGATATTCCCTTCACTCAGTGACAGGTTCTCAGGAAATTTTGTCGCACCATTTGCCTCCTGTATTAGAGTTAGATCCTCTGACCGCTGGTAGGGGCTCAGTTCATTTGGATGCTGATGCGGATCCGGTTACCTTTGAGAAATTCAAAAACAGGGCAAATCCTTATCATGTATGCAACGCATTCTGCCTGGATCAAATTCAGCCGGCTAACCCTTGTCCCTCTCCTCCAAAATCGGCCCTGATTCATACTCCAATTCCCAATTTGGAGCCTGTGCTGCCTTCCGTCGGTATTTCCTGCACCGTTGGCAATTCGGAGGTGGTCTTCACAGACGAACCTGTGGGTCTCCTTATCTCTGATGAGTGCATCAGTGAGATCGCTGCAGATACTGGATCTCACTCTTTGTTTTTAAGATTCATGTGCAGGCGCCCATCTTTGGACTCGGTTTTAGCTTGGGCCAGAAACTCCTAGAGTGACATTCCCCTTCATGTGGTTGAACCTCTAGATTTTGGAGTGTTTTTGTTCTCCTTCAATTCGACTGAAGACTGTAATTTTGTGGTGCAGAATGGTCCATGGTTTTTTGGAAATTTAGGCATTTTTTTGACACTTTGGAATTTGATCCGATCACTACCAAGATTATAGATATTCCTCTTTGGATTAGGCTTTACAATTTGCCTCCCGTAACTCCAGATCTCATTAAAAATCTGATTGAACAGGTGGGTTTTTTATTAAAATTGATTTGACTGAGGCTGCTTCTACTCGCAGATTCACAAGGGCTTGTGCTTTAGTAGACATTTTCAGGCCTCTTCCCCACTCCATTCAAATCCACTCTTCCAAGGGTACCTGGACACAGTTTTTGAATTTTGAAGGGCTTCCCTTCAGGTTCTTTCGTTGCAATAAACTGGGACACAAAGTTGAGGCTTGCTCTGCTGAGCGTTTATCTGGCTCGAGATATATCAGTCTCAAAAAATGGATAACGAAGCCTGGAGAACTAGATGCTGATTTTATTTAGCGGAATCATGGGAAGTTCTTTTCCCCTAGCTCAGAACCCGTGTTTGTTTCGGAGCCTCCTTTGGCTGCCACCTCTCCCCCTGTGGTGATCCGATTCCCAACAATGCTGATGAATTTCTTCATGATTCTGAGGAGGCTGGCTCCGAATCAGATGGCACTTATCCTTTCATGGAGGATCTAGAAGAGAATTTTGATCATTTCGATAATGATTTAGTTTTGGTTCCTCCATCGAAACTTGGGCTTGCTCAAAGGGACTGCAACAAAATCGAACCAGATTGTGGGACTGCAAGGAAGAAAGGGTGAAAAACTGATGCTGAGAAACTTCGTATTGAAGGAATGGATGCTGTGGTGGGAGGCTCTCAATGTACTATGGAGGCTCTTCTTTCTCAGCATGGCAAAAAAGCCTAGTTTATTTCAATTTTGGGTTTAATGTCCTGTGTGTTTTGTAATTAGGCTCTCAGTTGACTCTTTCTAGGGTCAGCGCTCCTCTTTCTCTCCATAGCTCTTTTTAGGTTTTTCTTCTGTCCTCTCGTGATCTTCCTGTCTCTATTATTCTTTTTCTTGGCTTGGCTGGCCTTCTGTTCCTTATTTTTTATGATTTTATAAAAAGACAACTCTTACGAATAAAAAAAATTAATTTATCCTTTTTAAAATTAAAATCCAATCTCTTCAAATCTATTTCTATCTTGGCATTAGGTGTAAATCCAAACACCTTTTGAATTACTTTTTATTTTAAGCGAGATAAATTTTCTTAGTACATTATTTATCACATGGGATCTCATAATAGTAGTTGTAGTCTCATTCTACTATCTCTAGTGCTAGAAAAAAATTGGAACTACAACCTTGGCTATGTCAAATACCCAAGCATATATATATATGATGTGGTTGGATGCCTTCATCATAATTTATTTTGAACAATTTACCTCATGTCATTTGATTTAATGTTCCCCTAATATCAATTTTGGTATCCTTAACAAATGTTTTGTATATTCCTTTTTTTATACTTGATACTTTGTACCTCTTTCCTACCCATGAGAATTTTTTAAAATTGTCCTGGGTATCAATTCTCGTAGGGGTCATAATTGCTTTAGAATTAATAAGTTTTTAAGGTCTATAGCTTTGGAACATGATATTTTTCAATTGGTAAATCAATTGAAGATACAAGGACAATTCTAAGGGTTTAGCTTTATCACAAAAGCTACAACTAAGCAATTATATTGTGTTCAATTTGATGCAAAAGGATTAAAGATAAAAATGGATGCCCTAATCTAATTACACAATTTTTTTCCAATTCCATCAAACAATATTGAGTTAATTTTTGTAAATACATACACAATCACATAAAGGGATTTTTATGAAATTACTTGGGAGACCAACTTTGAAAATACTTAATTTGTAGGCAACAAATTTGTTCTTTTCAAGCATCTTCGAACCACCTTATTTTTTTATAGTTCAATAAAAGACAATTTTTGACATATTCTTGTTTTGAGTTGTTATTCCAATTTATAAAAGGGTCCATACTAATCTCTAAGTGTGGCCATCTTCCCTATCTTATAATTTTACACTGCTTTGTGAAGGTTGCTTTTAAATATAAAGGGAGTGATAGGCCTTTTAAGGGAATTACAATTAGTGAGGAAATATTGATATCAACTAAACAAGGTTTTTAATGCATGTTGATTATTATGTTTGAACCAACCGTAGTCGTAAAAAAGGCTTCTTTTGATGCATCTATGGTTAGTAGTCAATTATAGCTTGTCAGAGAATTTGAGACATTGAGAAAAATTAGTGATATGCATGGATAAATAGGACCAAGGAGGATAAGGTGGTGTTATAGATTAAATTAACATTAGGAAGGTCAATGGGCTTAGAGAATGGGGGTATAGGATCTACAAGAGCAAGGGAGGCTTAATGGAAGAAGCTAAGACTATATTGATCCATTTAATTTTTTTCTCTTTTGGCTCTAGGGAATGTCAAAAGTTGGTGTTATAGGAAGGGGTTGATTAGGGATAGCTCAAGCAATCGTATGACAATGATTCTTTATTTCATCTATGTCTAAGATGCATAAGAAGAATGGGAAGGGTCATCTAACATAGGTTGTTTTCTTCTATCTATCATAGAGGAGGAAGCAAGAACATGAGAACCTAGCCTAGGCTAGGTGACCATAGGTGGGGAAGAAGGGATTGGAGGAGGAATCTAACTCATCATATATTTCTAATAGATCTTGAAAAGGAACTCTATATGAGGTCAAAGGGGGCTAGAAGGAGTAGGCCAAAATAAGTTAAGAGAAAAGTTTCCTTGGGTGCCCAAGGGGTAATACTAACTATGATGGATAGTATAACCATACCGTTAAGGGGAAAATTTAGACATTTATAAACAATAGATGTAACTACCTATGTCTTAATAAGCCAAGCATGATTGAATAGGGCAGAAAAATTATCAAAATTAGGAATGACACTATTGCAACATAGAGTGAAACTATTACGCCAATAACATAAACTTTGTATGGACTTAAGTGAACATGCCTTAAGCTAAATATGTGAATGAAAATGGATAGCACGTAATATTAGAAAATTAGAAAAATATACAACACTAGATTTATGTGGAGAAACCCTTTTGGGAAAAACTTCACCAACAAAGAGAGCACCAAGTTTATATAAATATTCACAAATTGGAATACAATATTCAACACACTTCTTTCATTGATCCAACATATGTGAACCTATAACTTCTCATCTCAAACTTCCTTACAAACCATTGCCCCAAGGCTCTAATTTATACCCAAAAGTAATACAAGAAACCATAAATAGTTCCAAATGGATTCAAACTATGATCCAATTATTCTATAAGCAAAAGATATGTCATAACACATGTCCAAGAGTTACAAGCATCTTTCTAGAAGCTTCAAGAATTTTATCATGATCTTGGGCATCCAACTTCACTAGAGAACATAAATAACCCACTAGATGACAAAATAACAACTACCTAAGTCCCAAAAAGGATACCAACTTTGAACAAATATTTAAAGGTTCTTTATTACACCTCTTACAAGACTATAAATAGTTATATTCACTTCCACTTCATACCAAGTGTCTAATGATGTTGTCGTAGGCCAAATTAAGCTCCCCCACTCAATGTAGCATTGTAAAGAATTTTTAAATGCCTAGAAAATAATATTTAATTACAAGAAGCATTCCTCATCATGTGGGAGATCCAATTTTTCCTTCCATAAGCTTTGGAGTCATGAAATAGTAACCAACTTTTAAAATATTAAAATTAAGATAGGTAGTCCTAGGATGGTAAAGTAATATCATAAATCCTTACATTCCCCCACTTGATATTCACATTGGGATGGTATAGTAGGGAAATCAAGATAAATGGAATCAAGTGATGGAAAAGGCAAGGATCGTGGCCTTCTTACACCAAGAGAGCTTCTCCATGTTCACTAGGTTTACAACACTCTCATGAGTGTCAACCTTCTATAACAAGGTCTTTCCATTCTCTATCATCTCTCAAACAAAGTGATATTATATATGTTTAGTATGAGCATTGCACATGAGATTATTAGCCAAACAAATAGCTCTCTAACTATCACATCTAATTTTAGTCACCTCACAATCAAACCAATACTTGGAACATATTATTTCTAACCATAACACCTCCTTTGAGTCATGTGTAGTAGCCATATACTCTACTTTAGTGGTGGACAAAGCAACTATGGAATGCCTCTTACTCATCCAACTCACTACATTACTTAACAAAGTAAACACATAGCCACTATGTAATGATCCAATTGTATATTTTTACAAATATTTTCTTATCTAAATTATACATAACAAATATAGCATGAAATACATTGAAATAATCTCCATCTAATTTGTATGTTAAAGATATAACACAAAATTTTGATTTTATAATAAACTATTCCAAAGAAGCACTCAATGTTTGTGCACATAAAACAAACTCCATCAAAACACTGAGTTGATTATATTAATAACATGTATAAAAAATGTTGTCATAAATTGAAAAAAACAATACAAATGGTATTCACATCTACAAACAAAACTTTGCATGTTGGAGTTCCTTCTTTCACAAATCCTTCAAACAAGCTACTAAAAATATGTTAGAATCCAAATAATCTTTGTGTGATATTTTCTTAAATAAAAGGGGTCTCCTATAATTTCATCACCTAATGGGTTTCATCCTCAAATTGATGAATGAATGCAAGTGCTCAAACAATTTTGCCAAAATGAGATAACTAAAATGAAGAAATTACCTCCAATATATAAATATTTGAGGGTCTAACAATTCCATCATTCCTCTCCACTAAAAAATAAATAAATATTATTATTTTCACTGATTTTCCTCCAAACATTCCCATCAAAATATTTATCATAACAACCTTCTTGTTTCTCTGTTGTTTATGCCCTATTTGGGCATGTTTCATCCAACATTTTGGCAGCCTTTGTATAGGGTTGTGACACTTGTTTCCCCACTTCTTTTTTTCTATTTCTTGTTTTTTTAAAAGGGTCTAGGCCCTTTCAAAATCCCCACTTACCTTAATCAAAAACGACCTTCTTGATTCTTGGTTTTTATTAGGCAATAAAGATACTCCTCTTATACCCACTTACAATTGTCATAAAAACATCATAAAATATTTCATAATGGATATTCTCTTTCCAAATTAGCTTATTGTAACTCCTATTGACCTCCAACTCATTAATTCCCCTTATTTACCAAAATCACCAATTGTAATTCCTCATTTATGAGTTGTCATAAAACATGTCATAGAATATGTCATAAAAGAAGACGTCAAATGATTAGGGAGTTTACATTATCCCATCCCCATGATATCTCATGCTCCTCCTTGAGAAAATTCTTGAATTATAACAATATTTTTTCAATTATTTGGCCCCCTTTTATCAAAGATATGAAATAATAATTAATTCGGGTCCAAATAATCAATTTTAATTAAATTTATTTCCCTAGTAACTTCCCCTAAGACCACAAGAAATATGGAATAGGAATTTGGGTCCCCAAATTAAATTATTTAAAACATTAAAAAATTTGCCCTTCCCAAAATTGCTTGACCTTAAGCAATGCAAACTTGGATGCTCCAAGATCTTTGGTCTTTCCCATATAGAATCTTCTATAGATAGATTCTTCTAACTTACCATATACATTGTAATGTTTTTTTCTCAAGTTATTCACCCTAGTATCAATAATAGCATTAGGTACTAATGTTAGCTTTCCCTCATCGTCTAAGGGTGGCAAATTCAATGAAGTTGTGACATGTTTTCCAAGTTCCCTTTTAAGGCAAGACACGGAAAATATTATGGATAAGGCTTTAGATTGAAATTTAACTTCATTGGTGGATCTTCATGGATTGTTAAGTG
The DNA here is from genome assembly GCA_007258455.2 of Sequoia sempervirens. Taxonomy (NCBI): domain Eukaryota; kingdom Viridiplantae; phylum Streptophyta; class Pinopsida; order Cupressales; family Cupressaceae; genus Sequoia; species Sequoia sempervirens. The sequence goes on along the minus strand of VDFB02358134.1, from coordinate 163,313,778 downwards.
ACCTAGGTCAAACCATCGTATTGAGTTTGTCAAGTTTTCCTACAAATTCCATTTATGTACTTGATGTCATAATGTAAGGTCAAAAATCACCTACTCTATGATCTTCACCTTATATTTCTACACTCATTTTGATGTGCAATCCTATAGCATGTTTTAGGACTCATTCCATGGATTTCTCAGCCTAAACTAGTCTCGTGTGTTTTACACTACCATTAAGCCTATTTCCATGCCTAGAATCATCCCTAAAAGGCTCATGTCAAAACTCAAAGCTAGAATTAAAGTCATCTAAACAATATATAAGACAAAAAGCATTCAAACACTAGAATCTAGATTAACTTCATTCCAACTTTCAAGTCTTGTGGCATGGTTTAGGACTTAAATTTTCTTATGTATTGGCTTAAACTTGTCATTGGTGTATCTTATGATTCCCTTAAGCCTATTTATATGCCTACAATCATCCCTAAGATTCTTTGGTTAAAACTCAAAACTAGAACTACAGTCATCTAAACATTGTGTAGGAGAAAAGGCACCAAAACAGTAGAATCCAAATTGACTTTAATTCATTACAAATTTTGAGTTTTGAAAGCCCTAATTTCATTTTCAATAGTCAAAAATGAATCCATCTTAACATAAAACCCAATCTTCCTCATTTTGAATGATTATATGAAGCTAAAGAAACACTCTACACCTCTCCATGTTTAGTTTTTCCTCTGCAAGCCCTCTTACTAATTTTATATATTTTTATTCCTCCATTATTGAAGCTTCTCATGTGATTCCCACAATTTCCCTTCACCATTAGATACTAATCTTGTTCTTTTATTCACTAGGGCTTTTCCTCTTCCTAGTCCCTCTCTTCCAAGCTTCTATTGTTGCCATATATAATCTCTAAACCCTTGTTGCAAACCTAGCCTCTATTGCATCCTTTCCTAAACTATATCAGTGACATTCTTATCTCCCTCTTGCCCATCATTACATGGGTACATATCACCTAACAATAGATAGCCTCGTAAGGCTTATTAATAGTTGTAATGTCTTACCCCACATTAGGGCACACACATCCAATTGTTCTAAGGTTGTATTGTTAGTGTTGAAACATACCTCCTAAGGAACTAATTGAAGCAGTCTTCAAAATAGCCTAACTACTTTTTTTCATTCCCCAACTTAGATGGTGAAATTATGTAGATTATAACCATTTACAAATAGTCATAGATAGATTTGGAGTTAGTATAAGGATTAGTCACAAAAAAAATAGCACTATAACAATGTCATCGAAAATTGCATACCCTATAATTTTTACACTACAAATTGTACTTGTTTAGTGTCAATTCCCATTACATGTTTTAAGACCCATTTTAGCCCATCTTGTAGCCTTTTTCCAAATTTAGATGCCAAGTTTTGTGTTTTTTGTATTTGTGTTTCATGTAACATTTTTCTAGTGTTTTTGTCTATTTTGTAATATATGTCACTTCCTAATAAGTTTAAACTTTCTCTATTCTAGGAGAAGAATTGTGGTCTTGTAGACATCAACACAAACACAAATTCATCCTAGACTATACAACCATACAATGTTCAATGGCCAAAACAATTGTATTTCAATGTTTTCTTGAATAAAACCATCGTCCATCCCCATCCTACTATGTTTCCAATAGCCTTTCCTCGATTCTTTGTCAAAATAGCAATTCATGGTTTGGAGATTTCAAACTGTCTTTGTACCTTTATCACTAGACTGATTTTTTGTTTTGATATTCCACACTCTCATGCAATCATGAGCCCTACATCACTCTTACTACAACACCATTGTCATGTGAAGCATTTTATTTAAGCTCCCTTACATTTTTGTTATCTTTTATTACAAAAATATTTTGGCTTGCAAGTTTTATGAGAATCAACATTGTTGACTAGTTACTTTCTTAGAGAACTACTCTTGTTATATAGGAACAACTCCTTCCCCAATTCTTAGAGACTATCTTCATGAATATCTTAAATTAGGTGACATTGTTCTTATTTATTGTGATTTTTCCCTTTATTTATAGTATTTGTATGTGATTTTGGCATTTCATGTATCTCTTCTACATTGTCAAAATCTATATTTAATTGCTCTTTGAGTATTTGGCCATTTTTATGGGATTATATTTCATTTTCCCACTCCTTAGAAAAGTAATACAAACCCTTTGTGATTTCAAATCTTCTCTTTAGTATCATGAGATATTACACTATCCAATTTGCTCTCCATACATAATATGATAATAATATCCATGTAGCCCTAAGTTATTGTTATTTACATAAATTTACATTATTGTGCTTTTAAATTTAAATATGCATAAGATTATGAGCATACATCAACAAACTCATTTTTCTTTGAAAGACCAAAATAGAGGCTTGACTATTTTCACAATCTCCTTTATAATCATCCCTTTTTCTCCTATCCAAAATGTAAGTTGTTTATTGATTCTTCTCTTCAAATTTAATGTTTCATTTAATAGCCTCAAATTTTTCAAGCTTTCTTTCATTCGAGTTAGTTTGACTTGTCTTGTTACTCTTTTTCTCTTTTAATGGTTCATTTAATAGTTACATATTTCTCAATATGTTGTAGTTTATACCATTTGATTTATTTTGTAAGTGTTTGACCAATGTACAAATTATTTGATCTTCTATTTATACCAAATGTTTTCACTAGTGTACATTCAATCTTGACTTCATTCTGTTTTGCAATTTCATCCAAATTTACATTTCTCCATTTGTGTTTGTTATTTTTATTTCTATACAACATTATTCATAAAAGTCATTTGAAATTCTATATATAGTTATTTTATAAGGCTTTTATTTCCATTGTTGTGTATTTTCCTTTCCTTATTTACACCAGAATATTTGCACTAAAAATTAAAAAACAATAGCATTAGCTTTATAGTTGTTTCCATTGAATTGAATTTTTAAAAATATTCTTAAAAAACATGTAGAAATCTATATTTTTCTTGTTTATTTGGTGTATTACTTTTACCTTCATGTTATTCATTCCTTTATGGTAAATAAGTTCACTACTTTCGGCTCACCATTTAATATGGTATAATTCAATTTGTTTTTACATTTAAAAGTAGTTTAATTTTTACATCACAAGCAAAGAAAACACCTTTAGTGTCCCCTTAATGGCTCGTAGAGGCAGATGTGAAATTTGACCAACCTACAAGCATTATCCAAAAAGGCTCTACCACCTAACCCCATCAATGTTGAATATTCCCACAAATGTCTAAATGGGTGCCCAAGCTTGGCCCAATTGTCTATTCTAGCATCCAAGGCCATGTAATTTTTCCTACACAACCCCTAGAACTCCAAATTTCACAAGCTTGTTCCTCCAATCCTCCCCATTATTTCTTCAATCAACTTCCATCCCTAACATCTTCGAGAGTGCAAAACCATTCTCCTATCATGCTTTCCTAGTTTATAGTTCACTGTTTAAACTATTTCTTTGTAAACCTAATATGCGTTTAGTTATTATCATTTTTACTACTGTACTTCCATTTGTAGTTAGAAAGATAAATCAATGAAAGGAAATAGTAATAATATCCTAGGTCAAATATAATACTGGCAGGTTCCCAAAAAGGAACCGAACATACTAAATTGCATGTTCCAAAGATAAAGATCTTAAAGTGTTGCTTTCACTTGGGCCAAGTGCAAAGATCCAAAGGCATCACATTTTGCATGTTTGATTTTTGTATCCAAAAAAATCCCAAATCAAGCTTTGTATATACTATAATTTTGCACATAATTTTATTTGGTTCTTAACTAAGTCGCTGCTTCTTTCAAACATTAAAGAAAAACATGTTATTCAAGGTGATTTTCTTACACTATTGGTGTAAAGCACCATCGTCCACTGGGTTAGGCACATACAATTATATAGAAAGATTGAGGTAACATTTTCAAGCACTAACAACTTATTGGGAGCATTTCACTGCATACAAAACACATAAGAGATTTTAATTGCTATGCGCAGTACTTATAATATTGTTAATTGTACCATATCCTCCCTAGGGCTATTTAAAATGCACAAGCTATTTTTAAATTTCACTCATTGTATTTCCTTGACTAACATCCATCTGCATATATGGGGGTATATCAGTTATGATGTGATGTCCCCGTTTTGAAGCCAAAATGACTTTGGAAAATAATTGATTAAATATTTAATAAGTCTTTATTTTGCTTATTGAATATTTAATTAATTAATTATAATGAGACTTTATAAAATATCAATGAGTTAAATATTTTATACTCTATAAAGTCTTTATAAAAATAACTCAGTTGGCTTTATGAAATATTATTAAGCCGACTATGGCTCTCTTAAAAGTCCGAAAATAATTCAATTATTGAAACTGAAATTGGCATATTATAATGGGAGCAGCGAATTGATTATTGATCACAGAGAATTGTATGTGGTATTGGATTGAACATTGAAGTCTGAGAACGTAAACTCTCAGAATCAGTGGGTCATACTAGGACGAAAACCCTGGTGTGGCATATTTGGGATCAAAGAATACTTATCTGTTGTATTCCTAATTATTGTTTGATTACTTTGTATTGTGCACAGGATGGTTTTTGGGTGTTTGTATCGTCCAGAATGAAATACAAATATATATCATACTCCAGAAAGATTGATTGTGTATTTGTTGGCGTTATTCGGTGTCTATATATTTATATAAATACTAGTCTCTTAACGATTTCCTGTAGCGCTCATACATACTAGAGACGTTAATAGTTCCAGACTTGAGCACGGGTTTGGTATTGTTGCCGAATTTATTACATATGGGTTCCTGAATGATGTTTGGCGTGATTGCAAACAAATAAATGATTTTTCTGTAATTATCATTAATCTGCCTCTATATTCTTATTCATGTTGGGCGATCATCTTGTTTAAACGGGATCATGCTATCGACAATGGTGATATCAAAATTTCACTTCATTGAATACTTCTACCTGCTGGAGAATATCTTGGCCGCCGTAACTCCTGTCGGGAAAGTTATATTCCGCCATTGGTAATTATTTGGAAGCGGATAATATTGATTCACACAAATATTTCACATATCGTGTTTGTTGGCTCCTTATCACTTCATATCGGTATTTGGTGTTAAGTAACGAGATCTTTGATATCAGTAGACATTCATTCTAAGCAATTATATGCTAGTGGAAGAACGTCTGAATTCATCAGAGGCTGGTAATGGAGAGTCAAGCATCCTCGTGTATCTGTTAACCAAAGTTGTGGTGTCGGTATTTGACGGAGATAAGCGTTGATTATTGGACTTCTACTTGTCATGAGCATTTGCGAGTCATTCCGACCATCATCGACATTCATTGGCGGGTTATCTATGCAATCTGAAAGTCTTGTGCGAAGAGCTTGTAGTGTTATTGGAGATAATATTGCCATCGCTAATACTCATACAATATTTGGAGTCGGGATATAATGTTAGGGGCCGCTGGTGTAACCGCTAATTGAAGGTCAATACATTCTTGAAGGAGTCGCGATTACTCCTGGCGCGGAAGCAAATATTTTCTCTTATTAGGAGTATTGGGCATATGCAATATGAAGTATTGCGAGTTCCCTATGCGTTGGAGGTCTTCAATCTTACTACCTTTCTAGAAGTGATTAATGAAAGGTATTCTTGTATCATCTTTTGTCATAGATATTTATTGAATCTGGAGATTAATTAATATATGTATTTTTGAATGAGAATATGTATATATCTCTAGGCTAGTCCATTTGGTTCCTTCTATGTTATATATGAACCACTTTGCGAATAGAAGATCTTTCTATATGTTCATTCTACAATATTCATCCTGTATCTAATGGAACTTGAAAACTGAGCGTTAGCCTATCATTGTTGGTTTAAGTTGTTGTGTATATGAGTTGTTGTGCATCCAGAAAATTGCAAGCATTAGATAATCAGTCGGTTCCAATTAAACTATGCCAGTTGGTTGGACAACATAACCTTGTCAAACTTGAGAAATCAATAATAATCTTGGGCCTCAAGGGTCAGGGTTATTACAGTGGTATGAGAGCCACTATCCTACCATCTTGTGGGTACTTAACTACAAACTACAACAATGGTTAGAATTCAGAATGGAAGACTATTACCTACCTTCCTATCTTCAATGCCAGCAAAGGAAAAAGAGGTTAGTGTGGAGAAAATATTAAAAGACCTTGCTCGATCACAGGAAAGGTTAAATCACGAGTTTGTTCAAACACAACACAAGATAAACCGTGATTTGCAAGGTTTGGTGGATTCGTTTTGAAGGGAATCTAAGTACTCTGATGTCTCATCCACACCTACAAGTACAAGAGTGCATGATTTATTGATGCAGGAAGAGGATAGTGAAATTACAAGGGAAGTTGGCAGAAATCTTTATGAAGAGTTTGAGAAACATGCTGATGTATATGAAGATAAAAGGAAAGATTCTTGTAATGATGAACACTTGTTTGATCACAACTCTGTCCAGTCATTCTTGAGGGAAGATCATAATGCATCCACAAGCGAGCTGGTTGAAGAGTGTAATGCGTCCTTAAATGAAAGGGCAAATTCCAATGTTAACAAACTTTCTCCACATGAAGACAAATCAAAAAAGGTAGTTCATGGTAGCTTTGAACAAAAACCTCTTGTATTGGAAGATCATTTTATGGTGAAGGAAGAAAAGATTGTGAAAGTATTATCAAGGATGGATGATACTCATAAGCATGTTGAAGACTTCATTAGGACAACCCAAATTGAGGAAAGGCGAAAAGGAAAGATAATTGGTATTTCTCATACGCATTTGCAATCCATCAAAGAAGCATTGGAATTCATAAAAGGGAATTACTTGCAATTACTAAAAGATAGAGACATGGCTGTCAAATTGGAGGACAAAGATAGGGAAATTGTTGATCTTCGCCTTTAGTTGAGTAAGGCTCATAATTCAGTGCGCAAAGTAGAAAATCAGTTGTGTGTTGCAGCCACTTTGCAAGGGCAAGAAGTCAATGCCAGAGACATGGACTGTGAACAATTAGATGAAGATGGTTTGGAACAAGGAAAAAAAGTAGATATGATGGCTACATGTGAGGTTTGTAAAAATCCCAATGAAGAATTTGATAGGCAGGCAGATTCGGGTCATGAAGGCAAAATGATAGAATCTGGTGTAATCTTACTAGAAGAACCGCATGTGACATCTATTAAAGAATGCAAAAGTTTTATAGTGGGTGGCATAAAGATTTCGATTGATAAATCTTATGATGGTATGGGTTTTATTGGTGTTCCTCTAGTTAACCACAATGTTGTTCCTTCATTCACGGTGGAAGATGTGAAGGAAGAATTTGTAGCCTCAAGCAATAGGCAAGGTACGGAAGCCCATGGAGAGACTAGTGATGAACACAATTTTGATTGCCGAAGTTTGGCCCGCAGCTCCTTGACATCATATGAACCTTGCAGTGAAGTCATCCATGAGAAGCTTGATGAATTTTCAGATTGCTCAGAGTCTGATTTTGTATCAGCAATTGATGAAGAACAGGAGGCTGATTTGGATACATCTTCAAATGTGATCATTGACTCTCAAATTGGTGCCATTCCTACACATGTTGAAAAATCAGTAGTAGGAACACAAGGCTGGGAACAAAAGCCTTTGATGTGGGAGGACTTGCACGATCATTTGGTGATGACAAATAGACTTCTAGAAGACCTCAATTGGACAGCGCAAAAGGAGGAATCCCAAATGTTGATTTGGGACAGCAGCAGATTACTCTCCCATCCTCATGAATTTGTTGTTTATGGTCATGAAAAAGCTAATTCAACCATTGTTGACAACCCTCTTTTTGAGTTGAGTGCTGACTTGACTTTAGATAATCCACTCTTTGAGTTGGATGATGAGGAGGCTCTTGGTCCTGATGACGCAAATGATATGTGGGTTTCAGGTGTGGGATGTAAAGTTGAGCATACAATAAGTGGACCAGCCACTAATATCTTGTCTTCATATGCACATACTGATTTCCATAAGGCAGATTTGGTTGAGCCTTTGATTTTTCATAATGAGTTTGAGGAGTTATCTTTTCTAGAGGCTCGCATGGTAGAGCTTACATTCTTTAGATCAGCTTTTGAAGGAGTATGCATGAATGGTGGCATTGCTAGCTCGTATCTGTTTGAGCACGCAAAAACTCTTGGAGATGATTCACTACTCTCTTATAATGCATATGGAGTTAATGGGGCATGCATGATCATAGTTCCTCATGTTGAATGGAATTTTCTTTTAGCAGTTGGTTGGAGAAGTCGGAGGGATTTGCATCGTCCTTTCCTTGATGGAGGGAGACATAGTGATGAGCTTCTATCATCTTCTGACATTAGAGGTATCTGTGGCTTCTTCTGGAGTGAGTTTCTCAGTTGGATATATGATGTTTGGGTTTATAACATGTTCAGAACATGGCAGATTGACATGATTGATTATGCACCTAGGATAATTTGGGATCATGGGCTTGACATGATTGGTGCATTGTTTCTTTTGGATCTTGTTGCGTTGCTTCACAACTTTGGGCATGACGAGATTATTACAATGTGGGAACCAAGAATTTGTTTGGCAAGCAGGATGCTTCATAGGTTGGTGTGCTATGACAGAGTTATTACAATATGGGATCCAAGGATCTACTGGCTAGATTGAGCGCTTCACAGGTTGTTGCAGCATAACAGGGTGACTAATAACAGATTGGTGTAGCAAATTAGCAGTGCAGTGTTTTTGAGTGGTTTGAGATCCGGGTATTGTCATGGTTGATTACATTTTTTGCATGGATCTTGGTGAGTTGCTTCATATATTGTGGCTTAACGACATTCATGTTAGAGTGGAGCAGTGGATTGGTATATGATTGCTTGGGACAAGCAATCTCTGGGAAGGGAGGACTGTGATGTCCCCGTTTTGAAGCCAAAATGACTTTAGAAAATAATTGATTAAATATTTAATAAGTCTTTATTTTGCTTATTGAATATTTAATTAATTAATTATAATGAGACTTTATAAAATATCAATGAGTTAAATATTTTATACTCTATAAAGTCTTTATAAAAATAACTCAGTTGGCTTTATGAAATATTATTAAGCCGACTATGGCTCTCTTAAAAGTCCGAAAATAATTCAGTTACTGAAACTGAAATTGGCATATTATAATGGGAGCAGCGGACTGATTATTGATCACAGAGAATTGTATGTGGTATTGGATTGAACATTGAAGTCTGAGAACGTAAACTCTCAGAATCAGTGGGTCATACTAGGACGAAAACCCTGGTGTGGCATATTTGGGATCAGAGAATACTTATCTGTTGTATTCCTAATTATTGTTTGATTACTTTGTATTGTGCACAGGATGGTTTTTGGGTGTTTGTATCGTCCAGATTGAAATACAAATATATATCATACTCCAGAAAGATTGATCGTGTATTTGTTGGCGCTATTCGGTGTCTCTATATATTTATATAAATACTGGTCTCTTAACGATTTCCTGTAGCGCTCATACATACTGGAGACGTTAATAGTTCCAGACTTGAGCACGGGTTTGATATTGTTGCCGGATTCATTACATATGGGCACCTAAATGATGTTTGGCATGATTGCAAACAAATAAAAGATTTTTCCGTAATTATCATTAATCTGCCTCTATATTCTTATTCATGTTGGGCGATCATCTTGTTTAAACGGGATCATGCTATCGGCAATGGTGATATCGGAATTTCACTTCATTGAATACTTCTACCCGCTGGAGAATATCTTGGCCGCCGTAACTCCTGTCAGGAAAGTTATATTCCGCCATTGGTAATTATTTGGAAGCGGATAATATTGATTCACACAAATATTTCACATATCGTGTTTGTTGGCTCCTTATCACTTCATATCGGTATTTGGTGTTAAGTAACGAGATCTTTGATATCAGTAGACATTCATTCTAAGCAATTATATGCTGGTGGAAGAACGTCTGAATTCATCAGAGGCTAGTAATGGAGAGTCAAGCATTCTCGTGTATCTGTTAACCAAAGTTGTGGCGCCGGTATTTGACGGAGACAAGCGTTGATTATTGGACTTCTACTTGTCGTGAGCATTTGCGAGTCATTCCGACCATCATCGACATTCATTGGCGGGTTATCTATGCAATTTGAAAGTCTTGTGCGAAGAGCTTGTAGTGTTATAGGAGAAAATATTGCCATCGCTAATACTCATACAATATTTGGAGTCGGGATATAATGTTAGGGGCCGCTGGTGTAACCGCTAATTGAAGGTCAATACATTCTTGAAGGAGTCGCGATTACTCCTGGCGCGGAAGCAGATATTTTATCTTATTAGGAGTATTGGGCATATGCAATCTGAAGTATTGCGAGTTCCCTATGCGTTGGAGGTCTTCAATCTTACTACCTTTCCAGAAGCGATTAATGAAAGGTATTCTTGTATCATCTTTTGTCATAGATATTTATTGAATCTGGAGATTAATTAATATATGTATTTCTGAATGAGAATATGTATATATCTCTGGGCTAGTCCATTTGGTTCCTTCTATGTTATATATGAACCACTTTGCGAATAGAAGATCTTTCTATATGTTCATTCTACAATATTCATCCTGTATCTAATGGAACTTGAAAACTGATCGTTAGCCTATTATTGTTGGTTTAAGTTGTTGTGTATATGAGTTGTTGTGCATCCAAAAAATTGCAAGCATTAGATAATCAGTCGGTTCCGATTAAACTATGCCAGTTGGTTGGACAACATAACCTTGTCAAACTTGAGAAATCAATAATAATCTTGGGCCTCAAGGGTCAGGGTTATTACATATGATTACAAACTTCTAGGTGGATGATTTGTGATAGATTAAAACAAGGATTTGTACAGCACCAGTACACTGGGAAACAATTTTGTTTAATTAGAAATTGATACACCTTGGTAGATGACTGATGATAGATTAAACCAAGTTCTCATTAGAATAGTCTTTTATCACAAGCATGACTGCGATAGATTAAACCAAGTTCTCGTTAGAATAGTTTTTGTATCACAAGCCTGTGGATCTGCAAAACAGCCTTGATTCTCCTCCGGCTAAGAACTCCTCAAGTTTGTAAGTATGTGACTGCAGTAAACCTAATTGAACCTTGTTGGAAACATGGACACTTGAAAGTGATACAATAGTATTCGATGCATAAAACTACAAAATCCTGAAGATATTTTTCAATCTAAGACAGGGATGAAACATTATATTAAGACAAAAAAATATTTAAAATGGACTAGTTCCATATATGCGAACTGAAGAACAAAAAGAATATTCTATAGTTAGATAATCTTCACCACAAATCAGAGTTCTACAGACGACAAGTCAAAAACTATTTGGACCCAAAACGGTAATTGTAATACGAATTCTACACAAATTTTACTGTTTACATAAATTATATGAATTGAATAACTCGGTTCTCAGAATGGCAAACACAACAAGATGCATCACTTTGGCAGTTACCACTTATTTTTCTTATCAAAACCTTTTCCAAGAACAAGCAAGCTCAAGACATATTGCTGCAAACCACAACCAAGAAGGCTTTTGATAATCCAAAAAAAATTATTAAAGGTTTCAATTGTCAAATCAGGAGTTTGAGAGTTCTTTCTTCATCCAGTTAAATTCTCTGCCAATTAGATTCCCAGCTCATTTACCCCAGGAATTTAGAGCATTAACAAAGATGATCGTGTATGCTAGAGGAATATAGAAGAATGCTTCACAAAATGCTTCACTCTTGTTAACACTCATAAAAATGGCTTCAACTCTTTAAAGCAGTATCATCATATTCCCTTTGTGCATAAAATGCATTGCAAGACTACTTCATTCCATTTTGCAGAAAAAACAAAATCTGCACCGCACAGTGGATATGTCAAAGAACAACAATTATTGAATCACTTGTGTCCCAAGTGTCTAGACATATGCAATCTATAATCGTTCAATGTTTTGATTAAGCTTTTGATAGATGCTATTGGTAATTTAATAAATTTATCAATCAAACTATAGAAAGATTTTGTTTTCATAGTAAATATAATGAATGCATTCATAGTAATTCAAAAGCAACCCTCTTTTTTGTTGTAAAAATCTCAGATATGTCTCATTCAATACAAAGAATGTTGCAAAGAAATCCCTTATCTCCATTGCCAAAGCTTACATGAGAAATTGCAAACAGCTCCAGAAGAATCAGGACAAGTAATTAAGTAAAATGTGGCTGGCATTTCTTAACATCCACAAAACAAGAAAAACTGAAACTGACTGGAATATTGATTTTTCCCAAATGCATTTAGAAAACCATTGGATAGACTTGCAAAAAACTTCAGCTCTGGACTAATTATTTTTTAACTTCTGTTGGAAAGCAAAAGGTTATGAAATAAATGATGAAAGCAAATCCTCAATATGTGAGTTCATTGTTGACAAGCCTCAATATGTACCTCGTTATTTTGATTAACTTCAAAAGATCTTTCTTTTACAAGCCACAATAACTGATCATAAGGTTCCTTTATTAGCCTGGAAACAAGTAGCAAGACCAATTTGTGGAGAAGCAAGCTTTTAAATAACAGCTTATTAAATTAATCAAGCAGTTGTAGTAAAGTTGGCGAGGATATTATCTCATAATAAAACACACTTATGGAACATATTAATTAAAAAGAACTCCATTCATAGTAAATTAGTAATATAACTAAACAAACCCTTGATAAGAACATTGAGCTAACTTGAATCACCCTTCAAGATAGGCCTACATATAGAATTTCCATCCTAAAGGTACCGATTAAGATCATAAGTCCAATGTTCCATGGGTATGCATCTCCCCCACAAATCCCCTGTTTCTAGGACACAGGGACGTTTCTGAGGCATCCCGGAGACATCTAGGCAATTCTCAAGAGTTTTTGACCATCTTGGGGGCTTCTAGGCATTCCCCACGACAGAATAAAGGAAAAGTTCATATTTTTTTAAAATCAAAAAGTGTTTTAGAATTGTGTGTGCCCCAATCCCTAACTCTAATGGCCTATGGGCCCCACCCAAACTCTAAATGCTCACAAAAAAATTAATAACTTCAAGCAAGCTGAAAGTTGCAACAGCAAGCTGCAAGAGTGATAGATTGCAAGTGAGGGTATTAGAATTGAGGAATGGTGAGGAAGAGTTAGTGTGAAAAGTGACATCAATCCATTGTTGAATCAATGGATTTGAAAGCATTATTCAAGCTTCAATGTAGGTATCCTTTGTGACCTTTTTTATTTTCATTGTTCAATTTAGTAACTAATTAGTAAATTACCAGTTTTAGTTGACAAATTTAGTAGTTTATTTAGGTGTTTACAGTTTGAATTTAGATTGTTATGAATTTCAATTTAAATTTATTATTTTAGTTTCACAAATGAATCATTGAATAATGAATCACAATTAAATTTTTTTTTTTTAAATTATAACAGCAACATTTTATAATTTAGGTGTTCAAATTTATTTGTTAAATTATTTATAAATGTTTCCTTTGCAAATTTGCATAGATTTTTAATGAGAAATTTAACAATTAAAATTTAGTTTACAAGTCAAATTAAGACTTCTTCTTTTGTGTAGCCTTGCTTCTGCACTTCATGTGAACTAAAGTAAGAAAAACAAAAACAGAATCCTTGTTTAAAGAAGATTGAAGAACAAAGATTCATATTTTTGTGTATCGTCTACTTCCATGCTTCATATGGCCTTAAGTATGAAAACCAAAAAGAAAATCCTTGTGTCTTGAGCCTATACATGATTTATTATTTATTAATTTAATGACATTATGACATGTATGGTAACCATAAGTTTTGTTTCTTGCAGTGTCTATGAGTTCTTCTCATAGCATGATTGATGAAGAGATACACACTCAGCCTATGGGGATTCAATCAAAACATTTGAGTACAGATGTGGGGGGCGGTGAGGCAACTAGTTCTATTGGTGGTGCAAATTTTAGTTGCCCTTTTGAGGATTTTCCCAAAGGTCCATTTGATAAGAAGTCACCTTTCAAACAACTTGCCTCTAAATTGCAATCAAAACCTGGTTCATCAACAGGGGGCACTATGCTATGGAAATGTCATTTTTGTCAGCCTGAGTTTCAAGGCAGCATACAAGAGTTAATGCACACCTCCTTTATGTAACTGGAAAAGATGTAGGAGTTCATGTGAGATTGTCACTTAAAAAGAAAATTGAAATAAATAAATTGTAGGCTTATTCCAATGACCAAAGTTTTGTACCTACCACTTTGTCATTGAGGGCTCCTACTCCTACTCCTAGTAGTACTAGGAATACCCCAAATCCACAAATTTCAACTCAATCTACTTACTTGTACTTTTCCATCTAGTTCAAGTGTAGTTTCATCGGAACCTAAAGGGAAACATAGAATGACCACTAGTGATGCTGCAAACACAGTGGCAAAGTTATTCAATGTGTAGAACAGATATGAGGCAGATGAGGCCATTGGCAAATTCTTCTTTGCCAATGGCATTCCGTTCCACGTGGCTCACTCTCCTTATTATAAGGAGACTATGGCAAAAATAATCAGAGCAGAATTATCATATGTGCCACCAAGGGAGACAAAATTGAAAACAATCTTGGATAAGAACTATTCCAAGATTAATATTCTAATGGAGAAAATGAAAGCTACTTGAGTCACCAATGGATGCAGCATAATCATGGATGGGTGGATAGACATTTGGCATTGTCCACTCATCAACATCATGGTCACATATAAAAAGGGCCCTTACTTCCTTAGGGCTATTGATTGTTCACAGCATTGCAAGGATGTTGATTTTCAATTCCAAATGCTTAGAGATGCTATTGAGGAGATTGGACCTAAGAATGTGCTGCAAATAGTGACAGGTGCAGCATATGTGTGCAACGCTACAAGGAAATTGATTGAGGCAGCCTACAAACATTTTTGGTGGACTCCTTGTTGTGTGTATGCCATTCCGTTCCACGTGGCTCACTCTCCTTATTATAAGGAGACTATGGCAAAAATAATCAGAGCAGAATTATCATATGTGCCACCAAGGGAGACAAAATTGAAAACAATCTTGGATAAGAACTATTCCAAGATTTATATTCTAATGGAGAAAATGAAAGCTACTTGAGTCACCAATGGATGCAGCATAATCATGGATGGGTGGATAGACATTTGGCATTGTCTACTCATCAACATCATGGTCACATATACAAAGGGCCCTTACTTCCTTAGGGCTATTGATTGTTCACAGCATTGCAAGGATGTTGATTTTCAATTCCAAATGCTTAGAGATGCTATTGAGGAGATTGGACCTAAGAATGTGCTGCAAATAGTGACAGGTGCAGCATATGTGTGCAATGCTACAAGGAAATTGATTGAGGCAGCCTACAAACATTTTTGGTGGACTCCTTGTTGTGTGTATGCCATGAATAATGCACTCAACGACATGGGAAAAATTAGATGGATCAAAGGTGGTTAATAATGCTAAAGGCGTGCAGATGTTTATCTGCAACCACCATACTTCACATGCACTCTTTAGGACCTTCTCTAAGGAGGAGTTTTTGAAACTTGTGGAGACTAGATATGCATCATACTCCATTCTCTTCGAGAGGATGTTTGAGTTGCAAGAGGCATTGCAACTAATAGCCATGGCAGCAAAGAAGAAGTGGTAGCCCGATTTTAAGTAAGAGCAAGGGTGGCAGGTGGAGGAGTTGGCGAAGATTGATACATTTTGGGCTAATGCAAAATACATTGTTGCCATCATTACTTCAATTTTCAGAGTTATTAGATATTGGGATGCAAATGAACCTAACCATGGAGAGATGTATGAGTGCATTGACAATATGCTTGGCCAAATGAAGGCCATTGTAGAAGAAAGATTCCACATTAGCGTTCTAAATTGAGTACATTCAACCAATCATTCATCATCCATGGGAGAAGCTCGACACTCCCTTGCACATGGCTGCAAAGGCATTGAACCCCACATGGTATGTGCAAAGGCCAAGCAAGATTACTCATATGCAAGATCCTGAGGTTGTAATGTCCCTTTTTAAAATTTCCTTATTTTAACAAATATTCCACATTCATAATAATACTTGCATAATGAATTATAATAAATATTAATTTTAATTTTAAACTTATGATTTTGATAATTATAAACTTCAGATTTGAACCTTTAATACAAATTTGAAAATATTGAATATCTTGAAATGTTTCCTAAATTTCTAACAAAAGTTAGGGGTTTCCATTAACTAACTTGGCAAGAGCAATTCAGGGTTTTCATTCTTAAATCTCTGCATCTTTGAGGGGTTTTGTCCTCAGTGGCTGAATACTTCACAAGGAAAAATATATAATATTTCTTCACATCTTGATTTTTCTTCTTTATGTAGCTGTTTTCTTTAATAGACATAATTCTTCATTTACATGCCTTTTGACTTTTCATTAAAACTAAACTTTGTTAAATGTCAGTTTTTTTATAACATTGATTATTCTCCTTAAGTACTCCCTTTATTATCCTCCTTTAAGGAAATCGCGGGAGAAAGCAAAGACTTCTGCAGCAAATATAGAAATGAATTTAAGGAGGGGGCATTACAGAGGTGAAGGCAAGGTTCATGAAGGCCATTCAAAAGATATATGATTCTACACAAGCCAACATCATTCATCCTAAGTGGACAAAATTTGCTGCTCTTAGGGGATATTTAAGAGGGGCCAAGATGGATAAAGAGACTAAGGCACAAGAGGATCTAATTCTCTAGTGGACTATGCATAGGCCTAATTCTTTGACTACCATATTAGCCATTCGTCTATTGTCCCAAGTTTCTGATTCTTTTGCTGCTGAGAGGAATTGGTCTACTAATAGTTTCCACTCTATTAAGAGAAATCTACTTACCTCTAGGAGAGGGGAAAAGCTTGTAGCTATATATAGTGCCTTGCACCACATTGAACGCAACACACTTATTTACAAAGAGAGTCAAACAACGTGATGGGATGTAAAGTCAGAGGAGCCAACAGATATTGATGAAGATGTAGCACGAACAAGGTTGGTTGGTACTGCTTTATAGGATCTTGAGTTTGAGGACTCTAGCAATTTGAGTGATGAGGAATTTGGTGCAAACTTTCAATATGAGTCATGATTTGAGGGCATCGGGCCACTCACCAACTGTATTTTTAATGTAATAATCATTTTGAATATAATATAAATATATGGATATTCAGCATTTTCATTTTTCATTCAATGCAATATCAAAAATGTTTGTATTTCAAAGTTCCATATATTAGTTGTTGTATATATTTTTATTACTATTTTTTAAGTACTACATATATTTGCACCATCGTCCCCCCACCGTCCCCAAATCTAGGCCCTTGCTCCCCCCCATCGCAAGACTCCATGAAACTATGATTAAATCACTGTTGGGTGTTCTATGGATGTTACTAAATTATAATGATAAGATCCTTTAGTACAATAGAAGAGGGTTTATAGACCATAAAAATAAAGCTTTAGAAGCGAAACATGCTATGAGAATTTTAAAAAATCCTAAATCTTTGAGAAACACATCTGCTGCCAAAAGGATCTTCTGAATGGAAACAAGAAAGAATACTGCTGGAAAGAAGAGCTTTATAATATTAATCAAGCATTTGTAGTAAAGTAGCGAAGAAAAATCTTCATTACAAAACATGTATGGAACATAATAACTGACAAGAACTATGTTCGTAATAATATGACTGAACGGACCATTGAGAGAAAGTTCGGCACACTTGTAATAATATGTACACCAATATATATAGTTTCCTTCCAAAAGCATCAGATAAGATCATTAAATCAGTCTTATCATATTCAGAAAAGGTAAATCTAGAATAGAATAAATCAGCACTAACAAGATCAATCTATTACAATCATAGTTACCAGGTTAAAAAAAATCATTTGTTCAGGAGCTCAATAATTTCAAAAATCCAAAATCTTCAAAAAGCTTCAGAAAAATTTCTATGACAATTGCAAATTTTGGACCAGACCACATAAATCTGTCCAGTCTAAAAAGTTAGTATTGAACCAATTTAAGCAACTATGGTCTAAATGGAAGTTTAATGATGGATAGAAGTAAAAAGGAAAAAGGACAACAAAGGCAGCTAGTGACAAAATTTAATAATTGCTTACTGATTATTAAATGTTACTTGTCATTGTTATTTGACTCTACTGGTAAGGAAACCTAAACAGAAAAAAAACCTAGAGGGTAACAAAAGAAAAAAAATAAACACATATACAAGTACATTCCCTCAGGGATCATAAAAGACTTTTAGCTGATTATAGGTGATGGGCAGAGGTTTTGAAAAATAATGACCTTACAAATTACCTATATCAAATCCCCTTGTGCCACAATCTCCAAATGTTGACTACAGGGTTTAGTGCCTCCTCAAGGCATCCATGGACATCTTATAATGAAAATTGATTTCCAAACACTAACTGTCCTCAAAACTCCACTATCCTCAAAACTCTCAACTGCGCTACTACCCGTACAAACTCATAGACCACCCTCAAATGCATAGTTACAGCCCAATAACATGGAAGAACAACTTCTTCAAATCATAGGAAGATTGGTGTAGCTTCACTTTGGTTACAGCAGAGTTTAGAAGAATCTAGGCGTTCACAAAAGCTCCCAGTAACACCAACTTCTTGATTCTTGGCTTTGGTTGCAAAAATTGACTGTTGTCAAGTATAGCAGTTTCTTAGGTATTGGGGAGTCCCTGTAGATGTCCAGATCATCCAAGTGGCTTCGCTTCAGCAGGGCATTTCTATCTTATCTTGCAAACCTAGTAATATTTTATCCCTTCCAAAATGAGTTTTGTCTACATGTTTTAGTACACTAGGAATGAGTTAGAAAATGCCTTTAATGAGATTTATCCAGTTTGGATCACACCTCCCCAATAAGGAGCCTTTTGGTCCCCAAACATTGAAAACCTCCATAGATAGGGAAACATTTCCCTCACCTTCCTCTTCAGATACCACCTTGCTTTGCCCAGTCTTTGCCCCTTCAAACTAACCTACCAAGTCTCTTACACCTCCCTTGTCCAATTCTTCTTAAGAATTGAGAACAAGGCCTTAAATGGAAGATAACATAGGCTCTTCATCATATCCAATATGGAAGGCTCAAAGAGATAAAAAATTTCTACATTAAGAACTACACAAACTTTCATGTCTGGTGGCAAGTTTAGTCTAAAAACTTTCCTTCCAACCTGCTCAATGATCTCAAATGGGCCATACCATAATTGCTTCAGATTCTTGGCTTCTCCATTGAGTATTTACTTGCTCACACCCAAACCTTCTCCTCAATTTAAAATTTGTGCTCAATGCAATGTTGGTCATATCTCTCTTTGTACTTGGCTTGTGACTCCTTCAACCTTCCTTGCACACTTGGACATGTATTTGTTGAATCTTCTCAATGAACCTTTCGGGCTTGTGGATATCCAAATCCACTTTATCTCAATCATGTGTGGCTGCTTCACCACAACGTTAAAGGGACTTTATGGTAAATAACCTAAGTTATCAGTTCGGGTTCGGGTTCGAGGGTTCAGTTTGCAGGTTCAGTCAAAAAAAAAAAATTGGGGCTGGGTTCGTTTTGGGTTCATCCATACAAAAATATATATGCATATTTACAACAGTAATTAAGTTCAAAATACCATATATAGCATCATATATTGTATAATAAACAAAACCAACATAAAAATTAAAAACATTGGAATGTCAATTAGTCAAACTCAAATGTCATGATATATATTATATATTAAAATTAACTACATTACTGCATTTCTCCTTGCAGGCAAGCATCAGGGATACTTGGACTTGGAGAGTACATGGCAAATCAAATGAATTCAATCAAAGTCTGGGGGCAATGCCCCTAGCAAGGTCAAGAGGCAACACCCCCCGTGGGGGTCTATAGGCAACACCCCCACAAGGTTGAGGGGTAGTGCCCCTCGTGAGGTCTAGGGGCAATTGGGATACAAGGTGGGGTCGAGGGGCGGAGCCCCCACCACCAAGCCCAAATTAAGACCTCCAAAATCACACAACCCTTCATGGCGTACATCATTTTTCATTCACAATTAGACCCAAATTAAGACCTTCAAAGCCACACAAACCTTCTTGGCGAACATCATTTTAGGGTAAGGGGCGAATTGGACTTTTTAAAGTTAAAGAAGTCAAAAAAATGGTGAAAATGCCCAAAGACGCCTTGGGTTTGTCCGAGTTCGACAGGGCCGAACCCTGTCCGAACCCACAAGGGACCAAACCAAGACCCTGAACTTAGGTTGAACTGAACCTGTAACATAGTTAACCAAATCATGTTCCAAAAAGAGACTTATTAGTACAATTATGCAAGGATGTTTAATAAGAATGTCGTATAAACCATGTTCTCATCCCAATTTTTAGGATGCTTCCAAGTGTAGCCTCTCAAGAGCTGAATCAAAGACTTGCTTACCATTTTAGTTGTTTATCCATTCATTTGAGAACAACTAAATAAGTGGGACTCCTCAGCTTAGTTTCCATCTTCTCCCTCGTATTCCAAAAACTAACCACAAACAATGAGTCCCTATCTGAAACAATTAAACTTGGCAAGTCAAAATGCACCCAAACATAAGAAACAACAATTCAACTACTTTACTTGCATTAAGAGTGTTTTTACAAAGAATGAGAACACAAATCTTACTAGTCCACAATGACAAGCAAATAGTCATGCCCACTATTTAACATGGCCAACCCTCCTACAAAATTCATGAAGATACTCTCTTATGGACTGAAAATAATCTGAAAGGGACGATAGACTAGCTAGTATCACACGATACACATCCTCAAATGAGTTTTTGGAACATCAACTTGCATCTTGGGCCAATACACGTATCTTTGAATGTTTGCAACTATTTTGGTGACCACAAAGTGACTTGCAACCTTACAAGTGTAGACTTCTCTCATAAACTAAATTGTCCCTTCCTTTGGCATTTATATTTTCCTTAACCTCTAGAGCAACCCATCTTGGAGATGAATGTCTTATAAAGGCTCACAACCTATTGATCTTGAGCCAGCATGCTGAAATGCCTCTCCAGCATTTGCATTCTGCTCATAAGCTTCAAAATAAGATTCTTGCACAAAATGCTCAATAGGTTGCATACCCATTGCAAGCACGTATTACAGGGACGCTATTTTACTAAACCAGTCCCGTCCCAGCGTTTCGAGGCAGGGGCCGAGGGCGTCCCCAGGCGTCCCCGGTGCGGGGCCAGGCGAAGCAAATCCCAAAGGGGAACAAATAAAGGGCACTTCTAATCAAAGCAAACTAGGGAATGTTCAGAGTCCCCTAGCCGTGTCAGGGGCATCGAGTCTACTATCAAAATCAAAAATCTTTTAATTTTATTAGAGTAAATGAAAATTGTATCATATTAAATATTTCATCATATTTTGATAAAAATTTAGCGTTTTAATTGCTTATAAATTAGTATATTATGAAATAAAATAAAATTGTATGTGATAATTATAAATAATAAATATTAAATACAATATTTCATTAAATAAAAATTTGATAAAACATTTAATTTTTAAGCATAACTATTTAATATTATTGTCAAATTAAAAAAAAATTACGAGTAATAAAATTAATTTTTAAACAAACTATTATTTAGTTTAAATTTAGTGCTTTTGATATTGATAGCCCGAATGAGGCATAGTGTCATAGATTGACAGATTGTTGTATTTAAACTTTAAAGTTTGAGACATTGATCTTTGAGTTATTTAACTTTAGTGTTAAAACTTGAACAAAATGCTTTTATATTTAATAGTTAAGTTATTGGCATTGCTGTTAGTGTTTACCTTTATGTTTATATTGTTGTTATACTGTTGCTATATTGCTGTTATACTGCTGTTATACTCTTTATCTATGCACGTATTGTCATATTGAAATTGTTGCACATATTTGATATTTCAAATTGCTCTCTTTCTCTCTCTCTATGTAATATATTTTTAAAAATTCATATATATATGTAATTGTGTGTGTGTGTATATATATATATATATATATATATATATTGAAAAATTCTATATGGTCCGGAGTGTTCTGTCACCAGATGCAGGTCCCCGACTAGTCCCTATAGTCCCCGTCCAGTCCCGAAGCCTTGGTGGAACAGTGGCAGTGTAGGTTAAGACATATAGACTAATTAATTAGACACACCCTTCCTACGCTTAATCACCAAATAAAAAGATTGCAATAAATATATCCACTTATAATGATGATCTGTGTAAACAATGGCTTCCTTACTGATGAAATGATGCTTTCATTTCTTAACCACTTGAACAAGAGCATGAAGTTTGTTATCATAGGTGTAACAACACAACCAAACCAAGGAATATTTCTTAATGATAACATATTGGCTTATCTCCTTGGAGCAAGAAAACCACCATGGAATAATTGCGTCAATTTCTACCTCAAAACGCTGCTGCAAATTACGAAAAACCAACACTGAATCATGGTTAATCCTCATCTTAAAGTCATAAAATTTATTTGTTGTTTAACACCCCAAGGGACTATCCACTTAATATGATAGCATACAAAGGCATAGCTATGGTTGAGAAAGATCAAATGAACTTCCTCGAATATTGAACTATACCCACAAAGCTCCTTTGTTTCTATCATACTGAAAATCTTGGGCCAATTCAAAATGGCATATACATTTGCTCAATCAATAAGAAGCTCTCCATCTCCAATCATGTCCTAAGCAAACAAGGGATTGTCGTGCAAACCCAAGACTTCTCATTCATGAGCACCTTGTTCTCCTCCAAAACATGTAAAACTTCTTTCATATAATTTAAATGCTCGTCAAAAAAATCCTAAAAATCAAACCATCATGCTAGTAAGCAATAAAACAAGAAATTCCAAATTGCCCAAGCATCTCATTCATGGCCCTCGTAAAATAAGCAAGTGCATTCATTGCATTACCCAAAAGGCAAAAGTAACAATTTATATAAACCTTGTTGAATGTTGTATGCCACACATCCTCTTCCTCAATCCTCAATTGCTAATTGCTAAATTTCACGTCAAGCTTGGTGAAATACTTAGCATGTTGTAGATAATCCAAAAGACCATCAATCCATGGAGAAGGGCACATATTCTTGATGTTTATCTTGATCAAAGCATGAAAGCAACACATGTTCTCCAAGAACCAACTTTCTTAGGTACTAAGTTAACAGACGAACCACATGGCAAGGTACTAGGATGTTGCAATTGTGATTTTATCTCATTGGCCTTCAATAGTGATTGCTTATAAATCCCAATGCTAGGAAGAGGAATATCCAATAGCAATTGAGTCTCATATTCTATGGCTCTTTTAGGAGGCGACCACTTTCGTTCTTCAAACACTCCTTAAACTATTGAAACATATATTCCACCCATTTATGCTCTTCATTAGTGGATAACATAGGAGAGGAATTGCATGGAAGAACTTCCTCATCAAGTAAAGCAAACTTCTTGCTATCATTTTCCAATTTCTTTTAATGAAGCACTAATTTAAAAAAGTTTTGGATATACCTCCATAAGAGTTTATGGCATAGGGCATGACTTCCTTCACCAACCTACATCGATTGGCTCTCCTTGAGAATATTGTATCTCCATACATGTTAGTGCTGCTAAAAACTACACCACACACATCAAGAGGGGTTAACATTCACAATGCCTTCGTCATTGAAATGGATTATTATAGTCATGTACCTCTAAACCCAAATTGTCTAGCAACTCAGAAATCATATTTGCCTGTAAGCAGGAATCAACAAGTGCATCAACGTTAGACTTCCTAGTTTTGATTTTGATATGAAATATCTTGGTCAATTCATTCTTGTCAAGGGCATCATTGTTGTTCACATATACCTCTTTGTAGACTAAGGTACAAAATAGCCTCTCATCCACCTTTAAGTCACATTATATCTCTTTCCCTTTGATAGAAGTCATTGCATTCACACTTTTCTTGTTTCTCCAAAAACACAACTCTCGGTGCAAATTCCAAAACATTTCTGGTTGTTGCTCTGTGAGATAATTTAAGTACATGAATTAATAATGGAGATAGCAATGCATGCATAAAATAGATCTTTATTTGCTCGTGAAAATATTATAGAAGAAGACTAGAGATGATTGGCCAAGGACTAGAGTCGATCCGACTAGATCATACTACTCTCCTTGACAATATATAATGTATTTAAAGGACCCGACAGTTGCCAAGGACACAACTGTCAACCAACCAATGTCGATAACTACCCACAACCGACAACCAATTAATACATAGTCGGTTAACCAATATTACCAAAGCATAATAATAGACATTGTACACCGACTACAATTTCATCTTTATTGCCATCAACATCACAATGCCCACAATGTCTTTTAGTTTCCTTCCTTGAGAAAGTAGGAGTGGCGTTATGCTTTCCTTTTATTTTTCCCTTCTCCTTAGGCTTTGAAGTCGCACCTAGTTGTTTTTGGTAGTTTAGAGAAGGATAAGGACCCTTTTTCTCATAACTCAAAAAAATGACTTCAAAAGAAGCTTCATTAATGTCCTTAGGTTTAGTCTTCAACATTGGCCTCCTTATGTGAGGATGTAGGGCACCTATGCTCTTTGTAAGTAAATCATGATCCATAACATCTCTAGCCATTTGGACCACCATCTTGCAAAACTAGCTTATGTGGGCCTACACACTTTGACCTTGTTTTTATCTTTAGGTATTGTCAACCAATATATTTATCCACTTCATGACAAATAAGGTAAATTTGTTTCCTAATCAAAGCCTTAAAATCAACCCATTTTCTTGCTGATGATAACTTTGTCATAGTCAAGAATGCACAAAACCATAACCAAGTTCAAGCATGACCTCCTAGCTTCAATGTTGTTGCAGTAGACATTGAAAAATGTCCTAAGTCTGCAAGCGCCATTTTTCTTGGTCTTTGTCTTCCGATAATTAAATAATTTTATAATTTTTAATTATTTAATTAATTCGCTTCCTAACCTTTTTCTATCTTGATCAATTAAATAAATTAATTGCGTCGCTAATATCCCCCTTTCTTCAATAATTAAATAAATATTAATTTATATAATTATTTGCTTGTCATATTTCGTCTATGGTTAAATAATTATTATTAATTATTTAACTATTCACTCCCTCTTTTGATTCATCCATTATTAAATAATTGTCAAAATTATTTAATTGTCCATGTGTCTCTTGTATTAAATAATTAAATCAATTTAATTATTTAATACTTCTTTTCATTTCCTCACATTTAATTAAAATAATTATGCAAATTATTTTAATTGAATCTCCACTTGTCCATTTCCTCTTTTTCTCAAATAAATAATTCGAATGAATTATTTATTCTCCACTTGGCCAAATATTCTCTTCTCATGAATTAATTATTTTTCAATTTTTAATTCATTCTTTTCCTCCATTTGCTCATTAATTCCTGTCATAGCCATCGACGTCATAATCCTCCCATGAATAGCATATTCCTGGTGCATCAATTCTCCACCGTCGATCTTGGCATCTTTCTAGAAGTTTAATCTCATATGTCCATTCGAATGGTTGTCTATAAAAGCAGCCTTCCTCCATTTTTGACTTAACAGCCATTTTGTCTCCAACTTTCTACTTACAATTTGAAAGTATTTGCACAAGTAAAACAACAAATCTGAGGGCAAAGTTTGCAAAAGGAGAAATAGGAGAGACAAGGGAAGGAATCAACTTCAATGGGGAGTGTTTGATTTGAATGTATTTTGTTTATGACTCTCATTGTTTGTATTCTCTTGTTTTAGGTGTGGTTTTTGTTAATGATATAGCAGCTTCGGTAGCTCCTTCCAGCTCAGCTCCTTCGTGGTATCATAAATTGGATGATAGCCGTTGGCTATACAATTTATATTTATTGTTTGTATTTCATACTATGGCCGACATAAAAGAATTCGAGTTAATCTTTTATTAGAAGATACTTAATATTTATTTGAGGCCGACCATCATTAAAGTATATTCGCAATTTATTAGAGGCCGACTTGAAGGGTTTTGAGGCATGCGTCTCTATCATTCACTTGTATATATTCTCCTTGATTCGTCTATTGTTATCATCTAGTAGAGTTCTGTTATTATCATCAGCTTTGCATCATAAAGAGTGAAGAGATCAGTTCAGTCAGTTACACAAGAGCGAATATATATTGCCTGATCAAAGAGTGATCATATCAACAGGGTGAAACTACAGCTAGCGAATTCTGTCAAGTGCGCTTCAAGTCTGAAAGTGTGATCAAGTGCGAATGTAATAAGCAAAGTGTGAATTCAAAATACAGAGCGAACATTACACAATGTTGGGCTAACACAGATTGAAGTCATAGATTGAAGACCATCCAGTGCAAGGTGAACATTGCCAGATCTGTCATTTACCAGGTGTGATTTAACAGGTTATTATCTGTCATTTCATATTGCCAAGTGCAGTATATTGGTCTTGTGTTAGACCTCATTGTAATTTGTAAAAGTGCCACTGTTACATCAAATATAAGAGAGATCTTTGTTGCTGGGCTTTTCTCCCTCAAGAGGAGGGTTTTCCCAGGGTATATGCTTTGTTATTTTGTCTGATTTTGAGTTATTTTTCTGTGCATTTACATCTGATCATGAAAATCAACAGTTTTTAGTTTAGAGGTGTTGGCTGTCACTTTATCTAAGCTAGAACTGTTTTACCCATCTTACAGTTGCGAAATGAATTCAGTGTTCTTCATTAAGAGGATATAAACTGAAATATTCCTCTAATTGAGCAAGTCAATAAACATTCTTTTCACCATCAGTCTCACTGTCACTCAAAGAGATGTTTACCTTGGATTTTATTTTAAAAAGAGGTTGAACTTGAGAAGAAGGAGGCTGCTCCTTTTGTGTTCCAATGTTGAACTCTTCAACTATTGGCATCCCCATGGATAGCCCCGACTTCCTAGACAACACCTCCAAGATTTTTCCATTTTGTCAAGACTTCCCAAAGATTGAGAGATGTTAGCAACATCCTCTTCCAATTTGTTGAATCCTTCTTCACTGTCGAAAAGTTTTTAACTCCTCCAAAGTCCATTCTTTCAGGATGTTTTCACTACCTTGTACTTATCTCTACTTGCAAAGGAAGCAAAGTAAATTCCTTTTTAGCATTAGTTGATCCAGTGATGGGTGTAAAACTGCAAATCTAAAAACTACAAACACACCACACAGAACAGCATCAAACAGAACAAAGAAAACTCAGCTTAGATACCAATCTAATCCAAAATCAAGATGGATATTCCACTCCTTGAACTATAAAAATGAATATAAAGAAGTCCAATCAACAAAAGGCTAATTAACTTGCTTTAGAAGTAAAACTTGCATATGGTAGTGCTAGAAATGAAGTTAACTCTTCAAGACAGCATAGGAAGCTGTTATACAGTAGGAAGAGATAAAAATAGCATGCATTAAAGAACAACAGAGATTGACCTAATGAAAACCCAATGTGGGTAAAAAACTCCAGAAGAGTGGTATCAAATAGCCTCAGGCCACTATCTCCAAATGTCAATTACAGGATTTACTTCCTCATTGAGGCCTCCATAGACAATCTTGCATTGAAAATTGGTACCCAAACACCTATAAAACCATGAGGCCACTACCCTCAAATCTCCCAATTGCAATAACACTAATACCTGCTCAGACTTCCCTCAAATGTGTGGCTGCAAAACCCTTTCTACAAATCACAAAAAAAATGTTATAGTCTCAACTTCAATTACAAATGAATTTCAAAGAATCTAGATGTCCATAAAACCTTTTTGTAACGCCCATTTCTCTGTTCTTGGCTCTTGCAGTCAAAACTAACTGTGAGTGACAAGTTTGGATGAAATCGAACATGTTAGTATAGCAATTTCTCAGTTGATAAGAAGCCCCCATGGCCATAGATCTCCAAATCACCCAGTTGCCTTCCCTTTAACAAGTCATTTCTTTATTCTCCTGCAAATGCAGTTTTTGTCTTATTCCTTTGAAAATGAATATTTTATTTGTGTCATGCATTAGGAATGAACCACTTTTAGGCGAAGATTTTGTGGGGTCTACAGTATGAAAAAGGCTCAGACTTTGTGTCTCATACACTAGGAATAAGTTAGAAAATATTTTTGTCTTCTTTAAACATGCTCTTGTAAAACTTTGGGAGATATTCCCCTCAAATTGGCTAGGTCTAATATCAAATGCTCTGCTTTCTTTTCACTCATATCATGTGGTTCTTCTGTATTTTAATCTTGCATATTTATTCTGTAATTGTACACTTGCTATCTTGTGGATCTACAGTATATGCAACCATTCTGATCTTGTTTTAAAGTAGAACTGAACTTCTATTACTATCATTATCAGACCTTCTGCTTCAATAATATCCCAAGTAAATTAGTTATTTTTTCCAATTTTTCTTTATCTTTACTTCAGATCTACAGTCGTTCTGCTAGGAATCCAGTTTAGACTTCTGTTCATTGTCTAGTTGTGGGTCCAAATCAAAAACTTTAAATACATAAGAATTAAGGATTTTCCTCTGAACCAGGCTGACAGGGGGAGTAATAGTAAAAGGTCTAGATTTGGGTTTTCACCCACTGTTGCAATATAGCAATCATTAGATACATCTCAACAAGGCAATCACAATTATATAAGTGTTTGCCAACCCCATTTTCTCGTACTTGGGAAGTTTTCAGGACCTTTGCAAAATATAGCATTCATTGGATTTGCCCCAGCAAGGCAAACTCAAGTGCATAAGTTGCTGATTAGCCTATATTATAGACCAGGTCAACACAGCAGGGCCTTCTATCTAAGGAGGGTTATGGTCTGCTGCCACATCATGGAAGACTCCTTCCAAGGAGGATATGGATTCAGAAGTGGAGGAGACACCATAATATGGCAATTGTATCAACGATATGAGTTGATCTGTGTCTGAACTTCAACAGAAAATGGAGAATGTAGATCTGGCAAAAATGCAATCATTGGTAACCATGCTTCAGCAAAACATGGATAGCATGAACAATGTGAATTATTGACACAGGCAACTCTGGATCACCCTCCTCAACAAATGACCCAATTCCAGGGCTTCATTGCCTAAATGCACTTGGCTTCAAAGTCAATGATTTCTTGCCTGCAGAATCAATTCTCTCACCAAGAGCACCAGCCAAAGATTTTCATTTGGGTCCAATAATTTTATTCACAAAATTGATATGAAAACTTGTTGGCCAAGATCCAGTCACATGGATGTGTCAAAAAAAGCAGTTTTTCAAATTATAAGAAGTTCCATCCCAACAAAAAGTAATTATTGCCCCTCTTTATCTCTTTATTTGAAGCCACAACAATTCATATGGTATCGTTGATTATGTAGACCAAAAAAAACTTTATTATCACATTGTTAATCATTGCAGAAGAACTAATTTCGTATTACAGCAATAACTTTATAATCAGCTAGCCAAGCTTTCAACTGACGAAAAATTTTAAGGAATACATTGACCAGTTCACACCCCTGAGCCTGCAAGTGGAAGGTGTTTTGGATGACAACATGCTGGGCTTGTTTTCATGAGGACTGAAGGATCAAATTCAACATAAAGTAAGGCTTCTTGAAATCCTTTGTCTAACAATCACGATGAATAAAACCAGGAGTGTAAAGGAAAGCCATTGGGCCACCAGACAACTGTCATCAACTAGTTTTAAGGAGCATAGCCCTCCAATGTCCTCTCTTCCATAACCAACTAGATTGACAGTTCACCAAATAGAAGATAAACACAACAAAAGATTGTGCTTCAGATGCAAAAGTAGATAGAACAGAAAAAATCTATTGTATATTGAGAAAGTATCGAATGAGAACAAGGAAGTTATAGAACCTGATGATGAAGGGCAAGTATCAATCAAACAACCACTCATCCCTATCATGCTTTACCCAAAAATCCATTCCTAAAAAAAAGGAACAGATTACAATGCTGACTGAATCTAGTAGCAGCCCTAGCTTCATAGATAGCAAACTGGTAGCACATCTATCTTGATTTATTTATCTAACCCCAAACTTTCAATTCATGATATCAAATGGTGGTACAATCAGTTGCTCAGGTAAGTGCCACAACATTAAGAAACCTGTGGATGATTATTCATTGTATAGCACTATGGTTGCTATTCCAACGGGAGACATGGATGCAACAATTTTGAGATAGACTTCCAGTAGCTTTTCATTAGGTTTTAATCAAAAGGTATAGAATTTGAAGTTTCCAAGTAGGAAGAGAAATCTCCAGGATGGTTAATTCCAGCCAAATGATAAATTTACTCAAAAAGTGATATTCAACATTCATGATCCAACTGTTTTCACTAGAGGTTCAACCACTACCACTATCTCCACCAGTGAATCTCCAAGAATCTCCTAGATGTCAATGACAAACACTCTAAGGTTAACTTGTTTGAGATATGCCTAACAGCCTTCTTCTAAAAAGGGGTTGCAATCATGTTGTATGTGAGGCCTGCACTCTCTTTTCTTTCCTAATTTTGTATGTCATAAGCGTATCTCAGACATTATGCCTATTGTAAATTGTTAACTTTATAATTAATTTACTTGATTGTGATATAGACTTGCCTTTCCTCTATGAGGATGCTTCCTTACTTATTTGGTTCATGACATCTTTTGTCTATCAATCATTATTATTCATAGGTCATGCTTATTGCTCCAATAGTTAAGCATGTTTTAATATGTATGCATCTGCATCAGTGTTCTTTGCATGTTTGCTTACAATTGCTTTAATTAGACGAATTTTGATTAAGTCTTGTAATGGTAGATTAGAGATCCATTGGTTAAAATGTCACCCTTATAATTCTATATCGACCATAGCAAATTTTGCATGTGAAATAGAATTAAAACTTGAAGACATTTATAACTTATTATCATGTTCTGCACCATTGGCAAAGAGTTGCCTTCTAATTGTTAGATGTCCAATTGTGATCGGATTGATATAATGCTTCTTCAAGATCCAGAATTGTTGCATCATAGTTACATCCTTTGTGTTGCAATCAATTGATCATTATGTGAAGTTAAAGATTTTAGTTCATTTTAGATGAGGACGTATGGTGGAGAGTGAATCTAGATATAAAATTGTTGCATTTGTTTAATGTGTTGATGAATGAATGTCTTATGTAAGGCTCATTCATCTTGCAACCCCTGTCACACTCATTGTAACTACAGATTAATTTTGCAATACCCATTCAAGTTCAATGGTGCCATTCAATTTGTTTATGCTAGTTGATTACTTTGACCTTCTTGGTGATACTTGTAGATGTTTATATTATGATTCAAGACTTACGCTATGCTTTTATATAGGCTGATACCATCTTATAATATTTGACCAAGGTTTTTACCACATTTTGTGGAGCAGGGAACACCAACAATGTGTAGTTGGGGAGTGAGCTTTTCATAACAGACGGACACCCTGGCATCTTAAGGACCAGAACCAGGAACAACCCTACAAATATTTGGAAGAAAAAAAGCTTGTTGGAAAGACTTAACAACTAATATGCTACAAATATGAACAAAGCTCTTGTTTAATATAACGTTTCATTCTTTAGGAATGTAATGATTTAACAATCCCTATACATATAACTATCATTGGTAATATTTACTCTTTGAGGATGTTCATAATTTGCAGTTTACTCTACAAGCTAAGTGTATTATGACCTCCACTATTATGATACAGAGAACTATTAATGAATTACTATGTACCGTGTGTCTCCATCCACACTTGTTGTAAGATCTTTGGTAACTGCGAGTGTCCCTATCCTTGGTCGAGAGTTCAGTGAGGTTGTATCCCACAGAGGAAATATTGTGTGGCCATTCCCACTATTAATTGTATGCATGTAAAATTGTGGTTAAGTCCCAATCCACATGTGAAAACTATTCTCTGACACTCATGACAATGATGTAATAAAGGGGACCTGGAAATATTACGAATTTGTGTCATTACACTATAATGTGTAAGTTATATTTAAAAAATTATATTAGAAAGGTTTAATAAACTAAACCTGTTATAATTAGCTTGGTTAAATTTGGTTATTAATCTTTTTAAGTTGATCACATAGATAGGTTTTAGGGTGTTGAATAACCCTTGAAACACCCACATAAAACAAAGTTGAGGTAATGTAGGATCATAATAAATTTTGTTGCACGGGAGCAAACATTGCAATGCATAAATGCTACTCATTGGAATGAGTACAATATCCTGTTATCCATAAATGCCTCTTATTAGAAAGAATACAATATCCCTTTATCATACATTTGAATCGCCAAATCTTCAACAAAATTGACTGAAATCGTGTAAAACTGTAAGTACCATAATATTTGGAGCACTAAAATGTTTAAATTTCTTAAAAGACTTGCCAAGTAATATAACATTCTACACAAAGCTATCTGTACTAAAACAGAAAACTGGAGAGAAAAAAAATTAACAGAGAATATCACAAGTTTCAAGTGTGTTAGTAATAGAAGCACCCATCCATGTAACAGAAAGTAAGAAAACTTAATTTGATTAGATTTTTTTTCAATTGCCATATATACAAAGAAAGATTTTTCTCAAAGCATTCGTAAAGCTTAAACAGCTGGTGTGTTGTTTGTTATTTCCGGTACCCAGGCTGTTTAATTTCAGGCCAAAGCATTCTTATCATCAAAGAAGACTGGAAAAGAAATCAGAAGAGACTGGCAGAAATTACAAAACTGAGTGCAATAGTAAAGCTTAAACAGCCGGTGTGCTATTTGTTATTTAGGTACCCAGGTTGTTTACTTTTAGGCCAAAGCATTCTTGCCTTACAGGAAAGATGATTGGAGCAAAAAATGGGGAGAGAATGCCAAATGGCACAATTGCAGAAACCTAAAGAAGATCGAATTGAAAAATATATGTATCATATAGACGGCAATTAGGAACTAAGTCCAAATATGTTTATAAGGAAGCGAGTAATTAAAAACAGGAAGCACAAAACACGGTAAAAGAAAACCTCTATAAGGCTCCAGCGTCCAAAAGAAGTTGAGCTTTTCACTCGGAATTAGGGGGCGGGGTTCCGTAAGACTGCCCGTCTGGCATTTGCTGTTGCAAGTAGGGCTGCCCGTCGGGCATGCTGTGGTGCTGTCCGTAGGCCTGCCCATCGAGAACTTGCTGCTGCTGCTGCTGCCACAGGTGGTGGGGGGACATACCGTAGGCGCGGGGCGGCTGCATGTAAAGCGAGGGGTCCATCTGCATTGCACCAGGGGCAGGGCGGCCGAGCATGATAGAAGGCGGCTGGCCTGGCAGCGGCGGAGGCATGCCCAGGGGCATGGTCATGTGGGGATAAAAGTACGCGGCGTCGCGAGCAAGGGGCAAGGCGTCAGGGTCCTTGGCGTTAGGGTCGTCGCGGGGCACAATGTCTACAAGGAAGTCGAAGATGTCGGTGCGTGTGATGGCTGCGGCGATGTCGTTCTTCTGAAGAGTGCGGCGCTTGTTCTCCTCAGCGTGGATCCAAGACCGCAGCGTCAGCTCCAGTATGAACATCTCGCAAGCTTTAGCGAACAGCACCGGGGCCTCTGCCGATATCATACGCACATCCTCGTCCGCCTTCATTATCTTCTTTATGCGAGCCAGCGGCAGATGGTGGTTCTTGAAGTCGCTCGCCTGCTCGATCTCCTGCATCTGGAACGCCCAAAAAGACTGCAGGTGGTGTTGCTGCTGCTGCAACACCTGCTGGTACGCTCCCCCTCCAACCGGCTGGTACATTCCTCCTCCTCCTCCTCCTCCTCCCCCGGCCCCTGCTCCCGCCTGATGTTGCTCCATGCGCGGCCTCCTTCCTCTACGAGCTCTACTCTCAAAGAATTTCCAAACGCCAACCCGCCTGCGCGTTCAATGAATCTCCCTTGTTTGAGGTCTTCCCGCTATCTTAAGGCCTTTAAAGTGTATTTGTGGCAGGCGCACACTGTAATCTGCACCCACCCAACAACAGCAAGCCACAATTATTCTCTCATTGGCTGCCCTGCCTGCTCGCTTGCGCCTTTGTTTGCCTGCTACCTATGTCTGTCAGTTGCTTCTCCCAGTCCTCACCGATTTCTACGCAAAACTTCCAATTATCGCCAATTTAGAAACGAAATTTAAATAGGAGTGTGTACATTCCCGGCCTCTAGGGATCCAAGAAACATTCCACTCGTAGCTTTTGTTTTGGACCCGTGCCGCCCGTTACTCTCTTTTTACTTCACTTGAGAAGCTTCCCTTTGAAAACGATGTGTCCAACCACAAAACCACCTTATCTCAATCGCTAAAGCCACAATCCAAAACAAAATATAATTGGGTCAGTTGCTTCCATCACCCAAAATAATAATAATAATAATAAATAAATTTTATTGGTCTAATGAAAATTAAATGCTTTCAATACAATGTATTAATGAAAATAAAGTAGTCATAATTTATAATAATTAAGAAATTTAGGTTTGTTAGTATAGACACATGAAAAAATTATCATCACTTTTTCTTATGTCTAAACCATCACTTCTCAACATGTTCTTATCAACTCTTTCTAAACCATCATTTCTCTTATGTCTAAACCATCACTTCTCGACATGTTCTTATCAGCGCTTTCTATCACTATTAAATAATTTAATGATTTAATTAACATATTATCCTCTTTAATTATTTCATTATTTTCCTTCATCAATATCAATTAAATGAATTTTAACTATTTAATTAATTTATCTTTCTTTTTATCCACATTAATTAATAATTTTTATTAATTATTTAATAAATTAATCATTTTCTTCTTATCATTTTAATTAAATATTTTTTATTATTTAATTTATTTATTTTTCAGTCTAAATTAATTAAATAATTTTAATTATTTAATTAAATTCATAAATTCTTAAATGATTTTTAATTATTTAATTAAATCATGCATTCCTCTCATCTACCTTAATTAAATAGATAATATTTCTTCTAAAATTTAATTTGACTTTTCTATCTTGAAATCCTTCTAAAAATAAAACTAATATTTTATTTGTTTCCTAATTATATATTTACCTCATGCACATGAATTAAATAAATTAAATCATGCATTTCTCTCATATACCATAATTAAATAGCTAATATTTCCTCTAAAATTAAATAAATTATTTAATTTGACTTGTCTATCTTTAAATCCTTCTAAAAATTAATATTTCATTTATTTCCTAATTATATATTTTTTTTGTATTGATAATCGTTGGAACAGCAAAAATACAAGGAGAACATTTACAACATATAGCTATTTACATATACAGCATATATATGTTTACATATACGACAAATTAAGCCCCTCCCATTACAGCAAAATCAAGCCCCTTCCCATTACATATACAACATATAGTT
The DNA here is from genome assembly GCA_007258455.2 of Sequoia sempervirens. NCBI lineage: Eukaryota > Viridiplantae > Streptophyta > Pinopsida > Cupressales > Cupressaceae > Sequoia > Sequoia sempervirens. Next base: position 163,278,394 of record VDFB02358134.1, on the reverse strand, counting down.
GTTTACATGATCATCATATATCCAACTTCAGTATAACTGTACAGAATACCCTGTTAGGCTGCTGCAAAAAAGGTCCACTTGACTGCCAAAAAAGGTATTTGTGTTGGAGGAAGAGTCTCTATACTAAGCAATTTTGATTTATTCTGGGAGATACCAACCTGTTCGCCAACTACTGGGTGCTTTAATCCAAGTAGAGTCTCTGCTTTAATCCTCAGGCCTAAGAGGGGGAGGAGGGTCTGCCACTTATGCTTCTTTGGCCACTTTCTCATTGAATTCCTTTTGAAAGATTTCTAATGCTTGTAAAAAAACTTTTGTGCTTGGTTGTCCAATCTACCAAGTGTGCCCCGTCCTAATTTCCTATAGCTTGATTTACAAGATAGCATCTTCTAACAACTTGAGGAGCTTGAGCTTGGAGACTTTCACTGTCATGATTACCTGCAAAGCAATGTTATATAGGGTGAGTATTTTGGAAGACTCGATAAGTGTCCTCAATTTCCCATTAAATTTTTCCTCATTCTGAACTTTCCATATGTGCCACAGAATCTCGGTAGATACATAAGACCAAAACAAAAAATGTTCTCTGCCAATTTTATTGTTTTTGAGTAAAAGAACTCTATCCAGTCTTATTTTTCCATTGGAGCTCCATACATCTAAGTTATTGCAAAAAAAATGCCAAAGTTCTTTTGCATACAAACAATCAAAAAATATGTGATGTATTGATTCTGGAACCCTGCACAATCTATAGATTTTAATATCATAAGGAGATGCCTTGAAGGGCAACCTGTGAAAGAGCAGCAACCATCTAAAGCAGGCCTTCCTTGGCTCTATTGTTTTAACCCAGTTATTTGATAAGATTTTAACCCAATCATTGCTATTTAGATTAACATTCCATTTCTTGTTCAAGTAGTCAAAGGTCTCATATTGTTTGGTGAGTGTATTGTATATGGTTTTTGCTTTAAGCTTGTTGATGTTAACCCCACTTAACCATTGAAATTCTTTATATTGTTCTACATTGGGATTATAACTTATCGGCCAGTTTATTTCACTACAAGCTTCCCTTATAATGGAGTATGTCCTCCATTGGGTATCCGAGATGTGAAACTCATTTTTCAGTTGGGCCCATTCTTTTAGCATTCCATTATGCAGGATGTCAGAGAAGCTTTTAATGCCTTTGCTATTCCAATTCTTGGTTGAGCAACCTTGTAGGAGAGCCAAGGGTTTACCTTTGTGCTTGAGGTTCCACCAAATGGATTTTGAGCAAACAAGACACGGCCTTGGGATACCTGAGAGTTGCAGATAAACCTTTTGACCTACTCCCATGCCTTCCAAATGCTTCTAAACACCACTAAGCCTTCTGGGAGAATAGGATAGGAACAGCTAAGGAGGTCACTAAGGAGGAGGCCCTTCCAAGCTGTACCATTTTTGGGTGTTGCCCTTGAGATATTGTTTCTAACTAATATTTTCCAGGGCTCATTACCATCCAGGGCCTTGAAAATCCACTTAGCAGCTAATGCTATGCCTTGGAATTTTAAATTCTTTAGACCCAACCCCCCTTTTGCTTTGCTTACACAACACCACACCAACTCCACTTGACTGCGTGCCATTTCTTCTTGACTTTTCCATCAAACCAGAGAAAACAACGAACCTTTTTCTGGATCTCTCCCACCTAATAACTGCAAAACAACCATACTGAGGCAAAGTATAGGCTATAAGATGAAAGGATCTTTTGGCATATTTGGATTCTCCTAGCCAGTGAGAGATACTACCTATTCCATTTTCCTAATTTTCCCTCTATTATGTTTTTTATCCAATTCCACATCTCCTTTAAGTTTGGACACACTGCAAAGGGGATCCCTAAATATCTCACCTTCTTATGTGGTCCTCCCCATTAGATACCCATATTATTTGCCCACTCTAGAGGCATGTCTTTCCATCCCAGAAGAATTGACTTAGATAGGGAGATTTTTGCACCCGAAGCTTCACAAAAAATATTGAGCTTTTTCATTAGATTGGAGACATTTTCTTCCTCTAGTAAGGGGAACAAAGCTATATCATCAACAAATTAGACATTTAAAAACTCTTCATTGTTGGGGAGTGTTATGCCTCTTATCTTTGGTGAGTGCACATTGGTTTTGAGCACATAATAGAGGGCATCATAAGCAATCACAAACAATGTTGGGGCTAAAGGATAGCCTTGTTTGATTGACCTTTCAAGAGAAAATTCATTTGTGGGGGACCCATTAACATCCACCTAGGCTACAACATCCTTAAACAAAGTGACTACCATGTTGCAAAAGGCCTAAGGGAATCCAAAGGCTTCCAAAGTTAGTCTAATAAAGGACCACTCAACCCTGTCATATGCCTTCTCAAAGTCTAATAGTAGCATAGCAACCTCCTGGTTAGATATTTTTGCCCACTCTAGAGCTTCCCAACTGGTGATGAGATTCTCCAAGATATATCTTCCCTTAATAAAGCTTATTTGGATTGGGCTGATGAGCTTGGGCAGCACTTTAACCAATCTTCTAGCCAAGATTTTTGCTAGAATTTAGTAAGAGACATTTAGTAGGGTTATAGGTCTCCAATTTTTTAGCGAAGTCATGTCACCTTCTTTGGGGAGTAACTTAATGATGCCCTTGTTAATGATACTACCCAATGATCCTTTTTCCAATGCCTCCTTGTATACTAGGAACATATCATCCACAATCCATTCTTTAAAGGCTTTGTAAAATTATGCAGGGAGCCCATCCCCTCCTAGAGACTTGACATTCTGCAATGATTTAATTACCTTCTCTATTTCAAATTTAGATATATGGCTGCCCAGGTTTACCACCTCTTCCCCATCTAATTTCTTGGGAATGACAATTCCTGATTATTTCCTTTGCAATAGTGCAACCACTTCCCCATTTTTTGATGAGAACAATATCTTGTAAAACATGTAGAAGTGCCTCTTGATTACCTCTTGATCACACACTACCCCCTCGTCAACTTGTATTTGCTCTATGTGTTCTTTGAAGTTCTTTTCTTTTAGGATATTGAAGAAAAAGTTTGATCCTTTGTCACCATTTTCCAACCAGTTAAGCATGGACCTGACTTTGAGACCCTGGATTTTTCTATTTTAGAGTCTCCTTAAAGAATTTTTGGCTATGCAAAGTCTGTTACCTAATTCTTCATTCTTGAGGTCTTTCTGCAACCCTGCTTCTACTTGTAACAACCCTTCCTGAAGGATGCCTTGTTCTCTCCTACTATCCAAGGCTTTCTTCTTGCCAATTATCTAGAACAGTGTTTTCTACCCTTTAACATTCACATTCCACCTGTCAATAGCACTTAGATTTTTGTGTATGCAATTATTTATCATCCTTAGGGTCTTGATGGCATCTAGACAGTCCTTGTCATGTTGCAATTTAGTGTTGAGCATGAACCCACCTCCCTTCCTCTTCTCACCCCCCGACCCCTTTTTGAAGAGGATTCTCACTTTTATGAGGTGATGATCAAAACGGGTGGATGGGTGTACTTCAATTTTACAACCATCTCTCAAGGAGTCTGTTAGAAATGCTTCCTTGTTAATGTAGAACATGTCTAGCCTGCAATAAATTCTTCGGCTGCCCTTCTGTGCATTGCACCAAGTGTACCATATGCTACGACATTCCTTCTTTTTCCCCTCAATCGGGTCCATCAATTTAAGCTTGCTCTTCATCTTTGACCAAAAATATTTCTCGTTCCCTTTCCACTCCATGTCAACTCCACCCAGCTTGTCTTCTTGATTTTCAATCATATTAAAATCCCCTCCAAGGATCCAGGGGATGTTTTCTAGTACACACAACCATTTCCACACTTTTATTCTTTCTCCATACTTATTGGGTGCATATATTGAGCAAATACCGAAAGAGCATTCCCCTTTTTTCAGCACTACCCAAACTACGTTGTTACATGGGGAGACCCCATGACTGGACACATAGTGCCCCCACTCTTTTGACAATAGGATAGTTGCCCCCTGCCTTTCTCATGTTGTGTAACACAGTGGATGGCATCCCTCCAGATAAAGTTGAGACTAGTTTCCAACATGAACCCAATTGCCTTGAGCTCGTGTAGAAGGACTACCTCTTTTTCTTTACAACTGTTGAGGAACCTTCATACAATATGTTTCTTGTCCGGGGACTCTAGTCCCCTTATGTTCCAAGATATACAATTAAGTGTCATTACGGCCTAATTCTTTTTCTGGCTTAAAAGCCTCAAAACACTTAGGTACCTTCTTATCAATTTCCATCCTTTCGGGGATTGGACTAGCACTGATTGTGCTAAGCTTCTTTCTCTTTTTTTTTTTTAGCAGCTTGAGGTTACCTTTCCCTTATGGAATCAGGGATCTCCCTCAGTGACTCCCTTGGTTGTTGACTCCCCTACACCCTCTAAAGGCTCAATCATTTCAAAATACAGGTTTGGAACAACGTTGGTTACCAGGATGGTTATACCTACCTCACCCTTGCCAGAGGTTGGGTTTTCAAAACCAAGGATCTCTTCCTCTCCTTGGGGGCCACCAAATTCCCCATCCTAACCCTCTCAACACCCTCGGTGAATTGATTACACACCCCACCAGAGTTCAACAAAGAGATTTCCCCTACCAAGGGCTGGTCTACAACCAATCCATCAAGTGTACTAAACTGGTTACAGGTGGGAACTAAGTTGGTCTCCAAGGCATTCACCATTTCTTTTACTTTGTAGGGTCTGGCATCTGACTGGATTACTATCCTCCCATTATTAGGATCTTCTTTATAAAATATGAAATCTTTCAGGAAGTAGGGTTGCTTATTAGGAGCAAAGTCCCCTCCAACCCCATTCTTAGGGTTGTTTCTCAATCTCTCAAATGCAAACTATTGTGTGTTTTTATGCTGCCCCTTACCCACTGGTTTGTTAAGGGGGGACACTGTCCCATCCAATCCAATGCCATTTTTAGATAGGTCGGTATCCCCAGCCAAGCTTTGGGGAGAAATAGAAGAAACCTCTTGTGGAGAGGTAGCTACTTCCCCTAGATCACTTATTTTATCAGTCGGGTGTCCATTGAACTCCCCAATTTCTTGCTCCATTTCTTGGGCTTCTGCTTCCATGCTCTCATAGTTACTTTCCATATCAAAGTTTGTGTCTTAAATAGGAGCCTTGGTGAGGTCCTCATCATCTAATGAGCCTGTGTCTATGTCACCAGAGTAGGGCTCCAACATTTCTCTAGGTATTTCCTCCATCTGAGTTGCTTTGTTTGTGTTTCGCCATGAGGGTTTGGTTTCAACCCTAGTTTTTTTGTTTACCCGATTTTCATTATTGTTCAATTTTACCTCACTATTACCATGCGTGGAACCAATGGGGTTTGGTGGATCCTCACTTGGTGTGGCCTGAGTTTTCTTGTTTTCCAGTTCTTCAATATTATTTCTTTCCTTAGTGTGGCTTTTTCCATCTTTTGTACTCTTACCAATTAGGGGGCAGTTCCTTCTTATGTTCCCTTCTCTCCTGTAGAGATAACAGAAATTTAGGCCTCCAATAATTTCAAGGGTGCACATAGCATCCCCACTGTCTAATTTTATCAGTAGGGTGTCAAGTAAATCAACTATGGTTTGGATAGCCACCAAAACCCTTGCATCTACATGAGGCAATGCAAATCTCGTATTTGCCATATGGCTCAACCAGTAGGGGAATGAATTCCCATATCCTTGGTGAAACATTCTTGATAACTATCCACCTAGGGCTCAACAGAGCCAACACCTCTTCATTAAGGGCTTCTGGCAACCATGCCACAACCCGAAAGATATTGTTTCCTATGTTCCAAAACTGCTTATTTAGGGCTTTTGCTTGCATTTCATGGTTTCTCAAAAATATCACATACAACCCTCGTTGAACCATTCTACAGCATGAGAACATAATCCCTAGTTTTTTCCCCCATCTTTTTGCTAACCATTCATCCATGTAGCGTCATGTCGGGACCTTGTTAGTGTCCACGATGGCTAAGAAGATTCCAGTGTTTTTTAATCTATTATATTGCTCTAGTAATGCATCTACTAACTAAACATTTAGAATCAAAGTATCAATTTTATGGGAATCAAGAGGGCCCTTACCTCCTCCAAGTCCCCTATCCATTTCGCTGCCTCCTTGCACTGAGAATCCTGCTCCAGCCAGAAACACCACTCCTTCACCCGCCACAATATCACGAAAGAACCTTGCTTGTGTTGATTCGCCTACCCCAAGGTTTTGATCCTTCTCCACCCCCTCAGTCGGACTCGAACCTTTCGCTCTGCATGCTTCAGTATGGACACCCTAGAACACATGGGTGAGGTTTGAGAATCTACAACCCCACGCCAAGGAACCCACCGGTACACTCCTTTTTCTGTCATCACCTAGGAAATCACATGGAGGAGGACTACGCCTCCCCCACCCACATGATTGAATGCCTCCTCAGAACCCTGGACTTGCAGACCACTTGAAAAAATCCAGATGATCTCCAGGGTTTTTTTCTAATTATATCTTCACCTCATGCACATTAATTAAATAAACTTATTTAGTTCACTCACTCACTCTCACTTCACTCATACATGCATTCAGTCATATCTTCCATGCAGTCACTTAGCTTCACATCTTAGCCCTTCATCTTCACACATGTCACTTGCACGTTTAGCATGATCTCTTAATCAATCTCATTCATTGATCTCTCCAATCATCATATACCAATGATCATGTATTTGTGAAAACTATAAAACACCCATCATTTAGTCATTCAATCTCTGCACGAATTTTGACGATCCTTGCATCCATTCTTCTATCAATTTTAAGCTAAAGTCAAAGAGCAATCTGCATATATTTATCATAGCATTATCACACACAATGGAGTAAGGTTAGGCAATTTTTTGTGGAGGTAAGATTGATATTGTTTCATTTACTTTGTGTGTGCACATGCTTCATTGAAGTAGGTTATTTAATCATTTGAGTTGAGTATTTATTGACTTTTTTTGTTAGGATTTGATGATTTCATAATAGTCCTCTACAATTATATAAAAGCTTTGGAATAATAAAATTATTTGTTTATTCTAAGGTTTAAATTTATGTTTATGGATATAATATACATGCATATGGAAGTGAAATGTGTACTTGTCAAAGTGAACTTGATACAAGGTTCTAAACTTTTCCTACAAAAGTGATATGAAAAAATTTTGATAACTTAAAAGGGTTTTCCTTGATCTAATATTATTATATTTGAAGTGGGGTGGCGTGTGTGTTCTTCAAACCTAACTCACCATTATTATGCATGAGTCATCAATGGTGGGTGTGCACTTGTAATTCACATTGATCAAATAAAATTGACTATTGTTATTTGTGATAGAACAACATGGGTAATGATGGAGAATTAGGTGGGTACCCTCTTCATGAGTAAGGAGCACCCTATGAAGGATGTGCACGTTTGGTTGTAGAGTAGTGATATTGGTACTTTTGTTTATGGTTGTTTGTGGGGTGTTGAATTGCGTGTGTATAGTATTAAGATCTTAGTGTGTATTTTCAAGGAAGATATCGAGACATGAAGTTTTTATCTCAAATATGGCTTATAAATATACTAGTACTTGCACCTAAATGAGGTTCGAGGATTACACCGATAGAAAACTATATGTATGTTAATGTGTTAAAGAGTATGTGTTTGTGCATGCAAATTCTAGTTGCATGTGGCTGGATTAAAAAATTAATAATAAATGCTAAATAATGGGATGAAATAAACTTAGACAAATCTAGATTTTTTCCTTAATGAAATTAAGTATTATCCGATTATGAAATATTTGCATACAAATTTAAAACATAAAGCAATGCAAATGAAAAAAGAAATTTTCCATCAAATTGACAAAGAACAATACAAATGGAAATAAAATATTCTTATTCAATTGTCAAATCAATATTTATCTATATTTTATGTGATAAGTGGGGTTTTAGAGGCTTTTACTATTATAGGATAGTTGGTTTACCATTAAACAATAGCTAGAACTTGTTTTTTGACGATTCAACAATGGTTTGCAGGCATGAGACTTATTTTAGGCTCAAATTTCACACTATATGTAACCTATCAACTAACTAATTCAATGGCCAATTGTTGATTATTTTGTTATTGAATTTGTTGCTCTTTTGTATCAATAACAATAGAATCCAGGAGAAGCTATTTGAATTGCCCCAATGCGACCTTTTAACTCAATGTTCTCATACACCTAGAAATGTAGGCTTGAGTTTCACTAATGACCAAAGGGAGAAAGAATGGCAAAAGCTCACTTTGATGCCTATGATTAGATGTTTTGCTTTCTTTGTAGTTTTAGCTCAAACATGTGCATGTTTGATTGTTGAAATGTTAACTTCATTTTAAAAGTTATAATGGTTGTTGTTTGACTAAGCTTATGAGCACTTGGCTCAGATGCACAAGACCTAGTTGTGATTTTTATTTTGTTCAAATTTTATGATATTTTTTATTTCTTACAAATGACTAATTTAAATCTTAAAATAAATAGTACTAACAAAAATAATGAAGCTAATCTATATATTTTTATGTTTTATGTATTTTTTATATGTAAACTAATTGACTCCATCAAATATTTTGTCTTTTTATATTTTCTAATAACTTGTATGTATGAATTAAAATTGGCATAGTATTTTTTCCTTTTGTTGGGAGATTGATTGAAAGAATGAAGGAGGTTGCCATTAATGAGTTGTCATTGATGTCAATACCACATCTACACCTCATGATGAATGTAAATCAGTATGATGGATGTCTACTAAAAAGCATTTTGTAGAGGTTTTTTGGCTAAGTGTTCATACTGGCAGTTTCTGCACTTAGTTCCCTCTGGTATCTTGGTTTGCATTTGTTCACATTTTTAGATATGCCTATGTGGTTCTAATATTTTTTTCACACATATCTTTGGCATCTTAATTCAGAGTTCTAATTGTTTTGGTTAAGTGGTTTGAGATTTGCAAGTAATAGAAGTTCGACAGATATGGTTTACACAATTTTTGTGTACTGGACCTTACCTAATTAGTCTACATTCCTTCGTGGATTTGAGATAGATGTTGAATTTTTGAGGGAAGGTTTATAGATGTCAATACATTGTATATTTCAGTTTGAATGACATTTTGTGGTTCGTATATCTCATGGTGTTAATCAGTTGGAGTTCTTTACCTTATGGTTCTATGTTTGGCCAACTCAAAGTATGCGAAGTATGGAGAAGGTTAAATACTTCATGTGAATGGAAAGAGGAGTTTTTATAGGTCCATGTTGACCTATATTTATTTAGTTTTGAGCGCGAAGGAATTTTGGTTTGAATTAGGTGCCGACAAGGCACGTCTTGCATAATTTGGGGGTACATCTAATTAGGCTAACCTAACCAATGTTTGTGGTGAAGACTGATATATGCAAGGTTGATTTATGTTTGAAAAAGTGAGACAAGAGCATGAAATGATTTGAATGTTAGAAGTGATGTGAATATTGCAAAATTGTGCAAATATGTTGAGTATTGAGTGATTGATGCGTGAAGATAGAGCAGAGTAGAGTATAGTAATCTAAGTTGATTATAGTATATGTAATGAGCTTCAAAGGAACTAAATTCATCATAATCCAAATGGATTTATCTTAGTTCAAACTCTAGTTGTGAAGCCAGTTCTCTTGTATCTTTTCTTTTTCTGTTGATAGTGGGTTCAATTAGATAGTGAGTTCTCTTGACAATAAGCCTTTCTGTAATATCTTAGAACTGGTTATCATATTGTGAGTAATCCTCATCATGGGTTTTCCAAGTAAAAATCCTGGTGTTCATGTGTTGTGTATGTTATGGGTTATTTATGCTTACATTTCTTAAGATTATTAAATATGCTTTGGAAATTGGATGGTTGATAATTGGATGGTTTAGTAGAATAGTGATTCACCCCCTCTCATTCTTTCATGTGTTCAACAATTAGTATCAGAACTTGGTTCCTTGGAAGAAGCTTGATCACTTTGGGAAGATCTTGGAATTTGAACACACGACTCCAAAAGTATTTCTTACTAATGGATTTTCAAGTATACCATACAAATTTTTACCTACTAAGGATGTTAGGTCATATATTCATGCAAAGATGGAAGAGTAAAATCATGTGAAACTTATAGACCTATAGAAAAAATATCTGACTGGAGATGATTTCAGTATTAAGCCTTACTATGAAAACTTGGTAAAGAATAAGTTGAATTTCTGGCAGTGGTTTTCATGTTTTACAAGTGATGATGAGCTCAAGTATGTGACAATTGTACTAAGTAGAGTGCATGATACATTTCTATGGATTGATATGTCTGGATTGATAAATAAAGAAGTCATAAGGGAGGTTACTGGACTATGCGACACCGAGCCAGTACTTGTGTTGAAATTCCTGAATAATAAGGATGTAATGGAGATGAGAAGAGCTACATTTAATCAGAGGGCACTCACCGTAAACAACATAAGGAATCTGGCAATAAAGTATGTTGTTATGGTTATTGGCTACAAAATTTATTACACTAACAAAGAGAATTTTGTGTTTGCCACAATAATTCATGTGGCACATGAGATGTTAGAGAAATGAAAAGACTAGGACTTGTGTGAGTTGCTCTGGCAACAACTATTTGATAATCTAAAGCAGACTAAGGAAAATAAATAATCATTCAGATTTGGTTCCCTAGTGGTTTGCTTGCTATTTTACTTTTTGAAGGAGCTTCCAGGAAGAAGCAATATTGTATGGAGTAAGGATAGACTAATATCCCATCAAATATTTGAATATCTACACAGCCTTGGAAACATGAAAGCACAATATGAGGCACTTATTGCTTTCTTTGCAGTATTTCAGAAAAGAATGCAAGAACAAGAAAGGATCCCTAAGTCTATTGTGGAGAAATATAGAGATGATGTTACATTTTTGGTTAAAATAGATGAATATTGGTCATGCCCACAAAAGGATATAAAAGTCATGAAAAATCCTAACTTGGGAATTAGACATTCCATAGGTGACTAATATCTTCTTATGGTCGTTCATTTACATTGTCAAACTAGGGAACGTATACTTGAAATGGAGCGGCACTGTATGTGCACTAAGAACCAGTTTTAGTCACGATTTACCAGAAATAAATGCATGTAAGGAATTCTACTTAAGCTATAGGAACAAACACAGGGATGGGTTCCCGATGCTGCAGGAACAATATAAGACTGAGTTTGCGCTGAAAATTTCAAGAATAAAATCTAACTTATAATCAATAGAAAATAAATAACTAACTAACTACAGATACTTACTAAGTGGGCCCCCTTAGCAAGCATAGCTAGTTATGCAAGAATTGAACTCAAAACTTCATCATCTTTTATTCATAAAACTTGGAATGATATACATTGTTCTGCTTATATGGAAACTAACACAAAGCTTTGATTCTTATTATAATACTAACTCTTACATACTATGCTTGCTCACTCTTGTAGGAGGAACATTTAATTATATCAGAAAAGCAACTAACTACCTAACTCTAACAGAGAAAGACGTGGACATAAATGTATCCTGAAACTGAGGAACAGACTTCTCATAAATGAAAGCATATTTGTTCAACACGATTCAGAGAGAATTTAGCACTCCACTCTTCCTAGATTAATGAACATTTAGATTTCCTCCCAACGACCTGGTCAGAGAGTCTTCGCTGGAACAACTTCCTCGATGTCATGCAGGAAATGGACTTTACTGCAAGGTTGAGATATGTTGCGCTTGACTCGTTCATGCTTTCTTCAATAACCTGTGATACACAAGGAGACATAAGCGAAAGAGAGCACGCATGGCAAAAAACATGATATACATTCATTAATCACATATTAAATCTATTTCATTATTCAAAAACAACATGCATTATATCAGTCATTCGGGAGGTCAAACAGGGTAATTAATAAGACATAGAGATGTTAAGCTACAAGAATATAGGAATGTATTGCTACATGATACTACCCAATTTCAGATAAAAATTCCTTAATCAAAGAGTTAAAAAACCATTTAGCAACAAGAGTAAGGGTATTAAAATACATCATAATATTTAAATTATGAGCATATTTTGAGCTCATCAAATATATCATTGAAGCAGTGGAACCCAAAAGTATCTGGATATAGCCACTTGGATATGAGGTTACTGAAAATGAAGTTGATGGCTATGTTGTTGTGTTATTGAACAGTCCTAAAGACCCTACTCAGAAAAGGCATGGTACTTATGAAGAAAAATCATCTTAAGTACATGCAGAACTGAGAAAACTTGAGATAAAATAAAATGTGGATAAAAAGGTACATAAATTTTTTAGGGACGAAGGTCTCTCAGATGAACATATAAGAGTGTTAAGAGCACATGCAGTGGTAGAATCAAGCACAACAAGTGGGTCCCCTGGACCTAGAAGATCTGGAAGAACAGATTCCACTACTCTCCCTGGTACTAAACAACCATTTGGATCAATTTCTACCTCCAGTAGAACAAAGAGAACGAAGACTAGTGCTTTGGTTATGGAAGAACCTGAGGTTGAATAGGTCACAAGACATGGAAAGATAACAAAGACTACTATGACAGTTTCTACTGTTGCTACATCAAAGAGAATAAAATAGAAGGGTAGGAGAGAAAAAGGCCTAAGTGTACAGTCTGAAAAAGAAGAAGAAGAGGATGAGGATTCCCCTTTAATCTTGGAAAGAAAAGGAACAGTTTCAAAGAGACAAAGGATAAATATTTCTAAAACTTTAAAAGAAGAGGAAGTTGAGAAAGAAAAAGAATCCTTTCAAGTATATGTGCATAAGAAAGTGAAGCAAAAGATGAAGTCATATACCGCAAAACCAAAGAAGGAAAAGAAAAAGAAGAGCAAAAAGAAGAAATCTCCGGAAAGATAGTGCAATCCAATGAAGTTGGACACACAATTTGAAGGTGCATTACATCACAAAATGCTAGAAGAAACGACTACATCATATGGAAAGGAGAATGAGGAGAATAGAGCCACAATAATAGAAGCAATTGTTAAATTCATTGTTACAATTGAGGCTAATATGGAGAACATTAGGAAGAGAGTTCCTAATGATGTATGGAAATTATTAATGGAAAGAAGAAGAGAAGAAAATGAAAGGGAAGAGAAGTTCAAAATTGATGTTGTGGAGAAAATTGGTTTCTCCTTAACTAAAGTTGACAAGGCCACTCTAGCTCATGCACTTAATGAAGAATTCAGAACAAAGCGAAGGGGTTACCCTTCTAATGGGAAGAGATCGGGAGTAGATTGACAGAATGAGGAAGGAGATAGAAGATAAAGCTATTGATATAGCTCATAAATATGGAATGATTGAAATTTCCTCTAGCAGTAAGAACCAGGATTCAGAAATTGAAGACACAAGGGCTACTAATACAAAATAAATTTATGATAATATCCCTCCAGATACAGATGAACCCATGCAAGAGTTTTCTGAAGATGAGGATGCTCTTGGGACTCAAAAGGAAACTACAAAAAGATGATACTTATGTTCCTCTGGTAACTCAGGAAACTGCAAATCAAGGCCACCCAAAGACTCTTATTCCTCTGGTAGATAAAGAGTAGAACACCAGTGAAGGTGAGAAGCATGAAGAGTTAAGGAGACAAAAACAAGAACAAGATAAGGAACAAGGAAAGAAGGACAAGGATGAGGGAGATAAAGATAAAGACAAAGACAAAAAATTTGATGAGGAAGAAGAAAAGGTAGAAGAATAAGAAAAGTCTAATATTGGAAAGAATGAAGAAGCTAAGAAGTTTGAGGATTTACCTAAGCCCTCCGGTGAATCCTCCTCTAAGAATCCTTTTGGCTTGATTTCTAAACATCTCAAGGTCCAACCTGTTATTTTTTTCTCAGTTGTTGCAGTTGACCATGGAGCAAGGTAGTGTTGATTTTGGTAAGATATCTTTGATACACAAATTGCAATTGTGTTATGTATTTGGTGCATCAACACAAAAATAAATGCTTGGAATGCAACAAAAGAGCAACGAATTGATAGATGAGGTAGTGAAAGCTTTTCAAGAGATCATCTCAGGTGCTAATGTTGACTCATCTCTACCTGTTGTGGAGAATTTTAAATTGCTATTTGATTCGTTTAAGGAATATGCCTCTAGATTGAAAAGACAAATTGAAACAAAGGTTGGGACAAGGATTACAAGTAAGAAGCTAATGGAAATTATAGAAAAAATGTGCATATGCACATACAAAGGTTGGAGAATGCTTGAAGGAAGTGTCAGCTTGCAGGGAAGGAGCAAAGGCACTATTTTTATATTGCATGAAGTGGCCAGAGGCCACTCAAGGAATAAAATTTGAGATGGACTTGATTGAGTCTCAAATAGCTAATGCATCAAAGGCCTATGATCTGGCACTAGATAGAGACAATAAAACTTGGATTGCTATACTAGATCTACATGACATATTCTTCACTTTGCAAAATCAAAAGGAAGACGTGATCAAGTAGATGGTGAAGCTAAGGGGTAAAAATAGAGCACAAACCAATCTCAAGTGCCCTTTCCAATACCGACAAAATTTCAAAGATAAACCTTACACTCAGTTCTGTAGAAGAAGGAGAAGATACATTGATAGAGCTCGAGTCTTTGCACAAAATGCTTGCTGCAGTGAAGAAGAGTTGGGAAGAGGAAAGTTTTCCTAGAAAGACATTCTTCAAAAGCTTCAGGTTTCAACATCTTCGGGTTGATAATTTCTATCTTTATGCATATTTTCATTTTTTATGTTTTTAGATTGTATTGTACATATGTAGACATATTAGGAGATTTTGGTTAGCTTCCTAAGGGGGAGTTAGCCCAGTTTGTACATATGTCTGTGTGGGTTAGCACCCTTTTCCCTTCATGTCAAAGGGGGAGAGAAATATTGGAGAGACAGTTGGAGAAATAGTTGGAGAGACATTTTTTTTTCGCACATGTTGCCATCAATGACAAAGGGGGAGATTGTTGGGAGATTGATTGAAAGAATGAAGAAGGTTGTCATTAATGATTTGTAATTTATGTCAACATGAAATCTACACCTCATGATGAATGTAAATTAGTATGATGGATATCTACAGAAAAGCATTTTGTAGAGGTTTTTTGGCTAAGTGTTTATACCGACAATTTCTGCACTCAATTCCCTCTAGTATCTTGGTCCGCGTTTTTTCACATTTTTAGATATGTCTATACGGTTCTAATATGTTGTTCAAATATATCTTTGGCATCTTAATTTAGAGTTTCAGTTGTTTTGGTTAAGTGGTTTGATATTTACAAGTAATATAAGTTCAACAAATATGGTTTACACAGTTTTCTGTGTACTAGACCTTACCTAACTGGTTTGCATTCCTCCATGGATTTGAGTTAGATGTTGCGGTTTTGAGGGAAGATTTATATATGTTAGTACATTGTATATTTTAGTTTGAATGGAATTTTGTGGTCTATATACCTCTTGGTGTGAATCAAAACTAGAGTTCTTTACCTTTTGGTTCTATGTTTGGCCGACTCAAGGTATGTGAAGTATGGAGAAGGTTAAATACTTGATGTGAATGAAAAGAGTTGTTATAAATCCATGTCAAGCTATATTTATTATGTTTTAAGTATGAAGGAATAATGGTTTTAATTGGGTGCCAACAAGACATGTTTTGCATAATTCGGGGCTACATCTAATTAGGCCAACCTAATTGATGTTTGTAGTAAGACTAATATATATACAAGGTTGATTTGTGTTTGAAAAAGTGATACAAGAGCATGAAATGATCTGAATGTCAGTAGTGATATGTGTGAGTGTTAAATTCCTCAAACTCCCTTTGGGTGGTTTTTATTTTTGCTAAGTATTGGCCCGTGCCTCAATTATTTGAACATCATTAGGCCCCTTTTTGAAGAGTTTCATCCGCTGTTGCCATGTGTCCACCAAGCGCTCCTCAAGCAATTGCTTCCTTCACTCTTCTACCGGCTCCCACCATGCTTCCATGTGTCATCATTGCGGGCACATAAAGGCTACTTCCCTTCACTTTTTATTCGAGTCCCGTCTGCGTGCCACGTAGCTTTCATCCGCATACATTTTTTGGCGAACCCCACAATCGGTGCCGATAGTAAAGAATGCCTCCACGTGTCTTAATTGTGTAGTCTTTCAATGAAAGGAGGAATCAATGAGTAGGCCCTGACCTATTGCCACGTGTCTCTTTCACAGGGACTATATCGAAGGGAAGGCTGAGGCAAACTGCGTTCCTCGCCAAGTTGTCGTGTGTCTTAACCAACTGCATGATTGGATGACATATGTCTGCATAGGGTTTTTCTAGGACCACTGCCATCATTAGTAGGGGATGCATCTAGCTGGGGAACGACCATGTTCAATGGCTTGAATCTTTTTTGTTGCAACGACCAAAGGGAATCATTGCTGCAAACATCATTGCTCGAGATACAAAATCTTTTTTGTTACTGGCCCGCTAGGCGGTGGGATATTTTAGCTTTATATATTGCTTCTTCCTTCGATAAAGGAGTTTGGAAGATACAAAAAAATTATGGAAAAGACACCAGGCCTTTTGTATTGCTTTTAGATTATTGTATGAGACTCTCAGACTATGCCATTGTTCGGCCTTTCTATTTTTCGTAAGCTATTTGATAAAACATTATATTGTGCCATTATTGTCCTAAATTGTTTATTTGCAGAACTTCTATGATTTTAACACAAGTTTGCTGGTTTGGATCATGTCTTTGACTCTTCTTTTCAGTGAATGTGTATGATAATTATTTTATGTTATTGAATAAAATATTTAGGTTTCCATCTTTGATTTCTGTTATTTTGGAACATAGCAAATTGTTGATCAAGCCCTTAAATCTAACCCCAAAAGATAGATTTACCATGCCTGTATCTATTCCTTGGTGCATCACCTTAGTTAGATCCTTATTTTTTTTATTTGCTTCCTTTTCCCTTTCCAAAACCCCAATTATAGAAAAATTCGGCTTTTTTAAAAACCCGGAGGTCACTCAGTTTAGTGCAATTGGTCCCCCCATTAACTAAGTTTCCCATAAAGGTTGTTACCTTGCCAATTTTTGGCATCAATAGTTTCTTTTTTTTGGCACGCACGATGGGACTGCTTAAATAAACCTAAATTTAAAGAAGGTGTATGAGCCATTTGACCTGTTACTAGATCTCAAACAACAAATAACCCTGGTTTGTTAGTGCCGCCACTAGGAATAGTACAAGCCGCAACCTAGATAGTGAATGTTTCGCTTCCTCCACCCCTTCTGCTAACCATGTTGCCCACTTCTAACAGAAATTATGTGGCATGTGATGTTGAAAGTCCTCTTGTAGCACTAGTAGCATTCGCTGTTTGGGCCCCTATTCCAGTTTCTGCTTTAAAAGCTATACCTAAGTTCACCAGAGATGGATCAAGAACACCATCTAAATATCTACAAGATGTGGCAGACGTGTGTCTGGTACACAGAGTTACAAACCAAAATATAGCGCTAAGGTTGCTTGAAGCCTCTTTCAAAGGTAAGGCACTAGATTAGTACCACTCGCTGTAAGATAATACCATCGCTACTTTGGATAAACTCGGAGACCCTTTCTATGAAATATTCTCGAATGATGGAGATAGGGCCTTGCAATATCATTAGCTAGAAATCATAAAGTGGGCCCCATATGAAGCCATGACTAACTTCAATGCTCGATTCCATATAAATTGGCAAAGAATTCAGGCTGCTATCCGCTCGCTAACCGACTTGGCATTCATTTTTTACTTGAAATCCATCAACGTCGATATCTCGATGATGATCCAGTCTCTTGGTGGAACCACTCTACCAGGCACATACAACATTATAGTTAAAGTGGAGAACAATCTGATAGACATCAGGAAGTTGTTGCCTTGGCCCATCATGCCTATGTTCCCTGAGATATCAGTTCTCGCCCAGGGGATGCTATCTACCAGTGCACCCGCTCCTCCTCAATCCATGTACACATATTCGGTCGCACCACAAAATGTGGCTTCCACATCCAACTCTTCAAAGGATGAGATAAGCAACGTCAATGAAATGTTGTGGGCTATGGCTAATGAAATAACTACTATCAAGCAGAATTAGTCTGCACCTCTGAAGTCAACCTATCAAAA
This sequence comes from Sequoia sempervirens, assembly GCA_007258455.2. Lineage (NCBI taxonomy): Eukaryota > Viridiplantae > Streptophyta > Pinopsida > Cupressales > Cupressaceae > Sequoia > Sequoia sempervirens. The sequence goes on along the minus strand of VDFB02358134.1, from coordinate 163,260,279 downwards.
TTATCAAGGCATAAGATCTTCCTACCAACAAAACTAGTTCCAAGGAGGTGCTCGCACAAATCTGCAAGCCCAGACAACTAATCAAATAGTGTCGATACCCACTCCACTGCAAAGTGCTAACCAAAGCTTGAGCAGAGAGTTAACACCAGGGCGAAAAATCTCACCAAAGATATCAATCCATGGTGCTTCCCCTGTGGCGACACACATATGCCTCGAAATTTCCCACACGACAATATACAACAAAAAGTGGCAAAACAATTTAGCCAAGGCACAACAATGAACCATGGAGGTTATGTATGTGCCTCTTTGCAAATGGAAAATGCGGTACTCATTGCGCAAATGCAAGGGATGTCCTTGGAGCAAGAAACCAATATTGCTCCCGATCACACACTCTTCTCATGGATGGAAGAAGAGGCAATGTTTTCCAATGATGCATCCACGCCAAAAAACCCTACAAGTGTAGTCTAATTACAACACTTTCTCAAAGAGGAGATTCACGGGTGAACCAGTCGTCCCATAAATAGTTAGTCTGCAACCCAAAAGTGCTTCTGACCAGACACCCAATACCTTCGCAGTGACACAAAAATGTCCGTCGTGAAAGGAAATTGTTATAACCATAGCTAAGGAGCAAAAGCTTCCAAATCTACCACTGTTTAATGTGGTGGAACAATTGAAGAAATCCTCCGCTAATGTGTCCCTATGGGATATCTTAGCTATTCTGAAATAGAAGACATTGCTATAGAAGGCTCTGCGAGAGGATCCAATTATTGAGTCGACAGAACAATCGCTCAAAGGAAAGATTGTTGACCTATTGCCCCATGCCAAGGTTCTCAAAAATAGCACAAAGGAAGCCTCTATCGAGGTTAGAGATAAGCCAAAACCCAAGCCCTTTTTCCTAACCCTTATTGTAGGAGAGAAATTATTACACAATGCCATGATTGACTCCGGCACTAGCACTACAGTCATGCCCAAGCTGATAGCTAAAGCCTTAGGACTTAGCTATGAACCTTTAAAAAGGGGAGTTATGTAGCTCGATAGGAACAAAGTCAAAACCATAGGTGTCATCAAAGACCTCCCATTGACTCTGTTCTCCTGCCCTAGCATCACAGTTTTGCAAGATACTGTGATCATAGATGTTCCCCCCATGTTTGGTCTCTGGTTATCCCGAGAATTCACTTCAAAGATAGGTGGATATCTTTCTCTGGACTCAGGGTCACACTTAATCCTAAGGACCAAGCATGGAGCTAAAATAAAAATAGTGTCTAAAGCTCTGCATTCAAAACATGTAGCTGATGAAGCCATGGTCAACTTTGAGGTTGTTCATACCTCTTTCACTAAGGAGGAAACATATTGTATTGAGTTGCTAGAAGATGAAAAAGTGATCGGAGATCGGACCAATCAAGAAGAAGTTCTCTTGAGCAAATATATAGACGCTGACCCCTTCAACAACTCTCATGCTACTGGGTTGGGCACCTATGTCATCTATGATGAAGATCAATTGCTTCTGAAGGTCATGAAGGAACTTGGGAATGGTAAAGCCTCAGGGCTATGTGCACTACACTTTGATGGAGCAAGATGCAAAGTTGGCATAGGAGCTGGGATACGTTTGACATCCCCACACAATAAAAAGACACTCCATTATTTTCACTTCCAGTTTGCTTGTTCGAACAATGAAGTCAGGTATGAAGGCCTAGTGCAAGGCCTAATCCTGGCAGAGCGGATGGGAATCAAGCAACGAATGGTGTTCATAGATTCCAAACTAGTAGTCAACCAGGTCCAAGGGGTCTCTACTACAAATAATGTTTGCATGCGATCATATAGATATAGAGTTTGGGATATAATTAAGGGTTTTGAAGCCTTCAACATCTAGATGGTGCCCTAAGAACAAAATGTTGATGCGGACCGCATGACTGCAATTGGATCTTAGTTTGACCCTTACTTCGACCTAATTCATAACAAGAATTTTGTATGAGTGATAGTTCGACTGAAAATTCTAGATAATGATCAGAGTTGACAGGTATTTGACAATGATGAGCACATCACCTCATTCATCCAACAGTCGGGAGAGTTTTCCGACCAACTCCAACCAAAGATTGTCGAGGCCTATGACGAAAAAATCATCCAACTAAGGTCTAATAAGATTCTGAAGGGACTAGTCACTCTCGAAAGCCTGTTCGATTGTGATGATGCAAGAAATGATAAAAGGAATTTTGTAGCAGACAAAAGCAACTATGTGGACCTTCAGGTCGGAGATGAAAGAAAGCTCAAAGTTGGGAAGGACGTTCCACATCATGATAAAGAAAGGCTCATCAACTTTTGCGAGAAGTATGAAAGGGTAGTGGATTGGTCATATGATGACTTTAAGGGATACGATCCCAACATCATCCAACATACAATAGAGCTGACTGAAGGTGCAAAACCAGTCTGCCAAAAACAAAGTCCACTGAATCCAAAGATCGAAGCATTGATGGCACAAGAGTTGACAAAGCTAATTCAGTCTCAGATCATCTTCTCAATCAAGCATAACACGTGAGTATCCAACCTGGTCCCAATCTGAAAGAAGAACAAAGATATCCGCCTATGTGTTCACTTTTGGGACCTAAACAGAGCATCCCTAAAAGACCACTATCTGCTACCTTCTATGGAGTCAATCTTGCAAACAATGGCAAGATCAGAAATGTTTTCTCTACTAGACAGATTCTCTGGTTACAATCAGATACAGGTCAAAGAGGAGGACCGACACAAAACAACGTTCACTACTAAGTGGGGAACATTCGCGTATGCTAAAATGCCTTTCGACCTTTCAAATGCAGGAGCCACTTTCCAGCGGGCGATGGATATCGCTTTCAGTGAATTTATTAACAAGATTATCCTAATCTATTTGGATGATCTGACTGTATTCTCCAAACATAAGGATGATCACTTTGATCACCTTGATATTGTTTTCAAAAAATTCTAGGAGTTCGGGGTATCCCTAAACCTGAAACAATGTGTCTTCGGAGTACTACAAGGCAAGCTATTGGGACATGTAGTGTTCAAAAAAGGAATTGCAATTGATCCCAAGTGGGTGAAAGCGATCAAAGAACTTCCCCTACCGGTCAACAAAAAGGGAGTCCAATATTTCTTAGGGAAGGTAAATTTTGTAAGCAAATTCATTTAAGATTTTGCAGGATTAATTAGACCAATCACCCTAATGTTGAAAAAGGATCAATTATTCAAATGGACTAAAGAAGTTAGAGAAGCCTTTGAGAAGGTTAAGGATGCTATTTCCTTAGCTCATGTGCTAGTTAGTCTGGATCTATCGAAGGACTTCATAATGTATGTATTCAGTAGCAAATCAAGCATCGCTACTATCTTAACTCAGAAAGACGATGAAGGAAAGGGAGAACATCTGATAGCATTTCACTCTCGGACCCTAAAGGAATATGAGATGAACTACAACTTTTTCGAGAGGCAAGCCTTCACAATAGTCAAGGGACTCAAAAATTTCTAACACCTAATATCTTGCAATAAGGTGATTGTTTATGTCACGCATTCCAGTGTGCGTGAATACATCATGGAAGGAGAAATCACCAAAAAGAGGGCTAATTGTATCACTAAGATCCTTGAATATGATATTGAGGTCAAGCCTACAAATATCGTTTGAGGAAGAGGACTATGCGAATATCTAGCGCACAACAAAGAAATGACATCCGAAGAAGAGCAACAAAGCTAGTTCTAACCAATGAGTCTAAATCCGACGACTGCTAGATGGCGAACAAAATGAGATTTATGCATACCCAGAGATACCCATCGGGCTTTCCCTCTCAAAAGAGAAGATTCTACCGACTATAGAACAATGACTACACACTCATCAGAGGGGTCCTTTTCAAAAGGAACTTCAACGACATTCTATTGCGGTGTGTCACCATAGAGCAAGCGAAGAGGATTCTTGACACATTCCACAGCAGTCCCACGGGTGGGCACTTCTTTGCAAAGACCACCGCCATTAAAATCATGTGCATTGGGTACTTCTGGCCTACTCTATTCAATGACTCATACTCCTTGGTAAAAGCTTGCAAGGAATGCCAATTCTTCGAATGAAGAAGAAAAAGCTATGCAATGCCTCTCAACTTGATAGTGGTTGATGAGCCATTTATGCAATGGCGCCTTTATTTCATTGGAATGATCAATCTTACCTCTAGCGCTAGACACAAATGGATTCTAATGACAATGGACTACTTCACTAGGTGGATCGAAGCCATGCCCCTAAAGAATGCAACAGAGGTGGAGATAGTGGACTTCCTTGAAGAATTAGTGACAAGATTTGGCCTGCCCAAAACCATCATCTCCGACAACACCAACGCTTTCCTAGGCTCTAAGTTATGTTAATTCGCACTCATGCATGGCATATTCTTGAAAACGTCATCAAATTACTACCTGCAGGGGAATGGCCTGGTTGAGTCGGCTAACAAAAATTTAGTTTGACTCATTAAAAGAATCGGGTCGAAACACCAAAGAGAATGGCATAAGAACCTTTGGGCATCGTTCTAGGCCGACCACATAACTCCCAAGAAAGTCCTCAAGACTTCATGGTACGAGCTAGTGTATGGGAAAGAAGTGTTATTGCCTATCTCTATGGAGATTTCAGCTTTGCAATTGCTCAAATCTCTCGAGGTGGAACAAAACGACGCCATGGAGGTTCAGTTGGCCAAGTTGTTGGAAGTACAAGAAAAAAGGGGAAATTCCTTGATAGCCATGTCCAACCACCAATAGGTGGTTAAGAGATGGTTCAACAAGAAAGTCATAGACCAAGGTCTAAAGTGCGGGGACCTAGCACGCTAAAATTCAATGAAATGGCTGCAAAGCCAGGCCAACACAGAAAGTTTGATAGCCTCTGGGAAAACCCTTTCAAAATAATTCAATGCAAGCAACACAATGCATACAAATTCGAAAAAATGGAGCAAGAAGCATTAGGGATTCTTGTTAATCAAATCCACCTAAAATTGTTCAATTAAGCTTCACAATTGTTCCGCTAGTGTAAATATGTAAGTAGTGCAATTATTTTCCTTTTTGTGTTTGTTGGCTGGTCTTTCAATAATTAAATTCTACAGTGTGAGGAAGTAGAAACAAATGAAACCCATTATTACAAAAGGTGAGAGAATTAACTTATAGTCAAAGCAGAGAAAAATGACACCCATATGCAAAATTGAGATGAACACATATATGCAGAAAAATAAAAGAAAACCCACATTGCAAAATCAAAAGGAAAAGGAGACATAATGTTATAAGCTATATTTTTATTATATTTATATACTTCAATAAGTACATTGTCAAAATGGCTCTGAGGCTAGCTTTTAGAGTATATCTTTATATATTTTGTATCTTCTTCATATATATCTACGGAAAATACTTTTTTCCAAGCATATATACAAAACATATTAACAAAAGATGATTTCTCAAAGCATAAAGGTTCTAATCACGAGTAAGGGCAAGAGAGGCATCAACAACAACATATGGAATTACTTCATCAGCAGGATCAATAACATCCGTAGGAGCAATGGCGAGTGGCGGAGGGAACACTAGGTTCCTGAAGTCAGTGTACCAGTCAATGTTGTAGAAAGGCACCACATTGTACAAGTGAAACAGGAAGTGGCAGGCATGGGTTACCCTTTGACGATGCTCTTCTTGTGACTGGATGCAGAACCCGCTCAGGAATGGCACCCATGGTACTATTGTTTCTTCTTCAATATACTTCTGGAGGTCGCTCATCGTTGGAAAGCCCAAACCAAACACAACATTCACCACCACCTCTCTAAGGTCGCCCAAGTACTTCAAAAATATTTCAAGCACCAGGTGAAGAATCAATGGCTTGGGAACCTGAATGTCAAGCATGGATGCGACAAAGTGAGAGCATACGTTAGTATTAACTCTGTACTTGTCTTTGTATTCAATACAATACCTCCCCATAACCCACTGCATCACTACAATGGCCAAAAAATGCTTATTCTTGGTCATTCTTTTAAGATGCCTAGTCAAGATTTCACCAAGGAAAGTCGTCTAGGATTTCTTGCAAACTAGCCTGATTGGAGTGTTCATGGTGCCTAACTCTACAAATTCCCTAATCCTAGCTCTCTGTAAATGCCTAAGTCTAGCTCTATGCAAATTTTACTCAGCTACCTAATGCTAAATTCTAAACCAACTTGCCTATTACCAGTTCTTCTCAACTTGATAAGTGTGATTTCACTATTGCCTAAAGCACCTCTTTATAGAAATAGCTAGAATATGCATGGTAATTTGCATACCATAAGCATGATGCTAATCAAGTACCAACTTGAAAATCGCACCAAGGCTTGCTCGAATTTCCTACCCAATTGCATCCACTAGGTATGGTTTGTTGCATGCAAGATTAATAAGAGCTAATTAATTAGCATAAGCTGGTGGTAGTCACTGGTGGTAGTCTGCACGACCAAGTGCTAAGGTGTCACATTGCAAGACATGTTTCAAACTCCAAAGCAGGACTTGTATCTTTTTAAGCACTTATTACATATTTGGGTGTAATCATTCCTTTTGAGATATTAATCACCAAAGCATGCGAATGCCTAAGCTGCCTTCAAATCGCCAACTTAAGTTCCAAGGAAATTGTGCTGTACAATAGGATTACCAATCATCATCATGAATGATGTTCATTTCAAAATGGCAAGTAATTCATTTCGCACAAGCAAAAAAGTTGGCGGTACATGTCGAATTCAATGCTAAAAAGTGAGCATTGTTGGCTACCCGAAGAAAAGAAATAGCTAAGTATTGCATGCAGGAAGCTAACATTGTAAAAATATTTTTGAGCACGCTACCTAGAGAAAGAGTTTTGAGTGCAGACAAAGCCAAAGCAAATTGTAGAAAATTTGAGCAGGGCAGAAATCTCTAGAAAAAGGAAAATGGCAGAAAGTTCTCAAACAAAGGTGCAAGTAGAGGCACATGAGGAGGCAACACAAAGCTTGTTTGATGCTATGCGTGCAGTATTAGCCACCTATGTCTTTGAAGATTTCTCTTACGCTTCACTTGGGATACCAGAGAAGCTAAAGTGGGTAAACACACGGGCCTCAGAGAAGCAAAAGACCCACAGAGACCAAATCCTAATCAAGGAGGAATGAGATAACATTCATGATCCCATCCTCACAAAGAACCCTAAGACTTTGAGGGAGGTGGCCTGCGAAAGGATGAGGAGAATCATCAACCCATATTCTTTGGCACAAAAGTTATGGTTCAGTGAGCTCCCACAATATATGGTCCTATTTGTGCACTATTGCTTGAAACAAGTCGATGCGGCCATGAAACATTTCAACCCAAGCACCAACACCATCGAGGGCCAGGAGTTGAAAGTTAATATTTACCTGGGAGCTATCTGGAACATGCTATGCATTCCTCACCAAAGCTCCAGAGTGGAAACAATAGATCCATTCAATCCAACAAAGGGGGAGGAAATATCAAGAACCAGACAAAAGGCTCTGGATTTTTATAACAAATAAACCCAAAGGCTTGAGGAAGATCAGAAAAATACATCAAAGATGTCAGAAGTGCACGGTGCCTTCCCCACGGACATGCAGGAAGCCTTCTCAATGATGGCATTTGTTTGCGGCTTGGACAATGACAAGTATGTTCAAGAGTTTCAGTTGGGTCCAGTGTTTTAGTTGCGTAGGAAACATTCATTTTTCTAGTATGACTTCACACAATTCATCATTGATGAGATGCTAAGGAAAATAAGGGACTACAAAATACAACACAGGTTTAGGTTTCCTTCCTTCCTCGCCCATATTTTTTTGCATCAGAACCCTGATTTCTTCGAGAGACATGTGAAGTTGGCTATTTTTGATGAATTGGGAAAAAGTAGACCAGTTTCTGTATGGAATCCTCTCCTCTCCTCTACATACGATTATTATGCAATTTTGGATTATTTCTTGACTTCAATTTTGTGAGATTTGAGTGAAGATCTTGGTCTTTACCGACTCACCATAGCCCAGACAGAATACATGCAAAATTTCACTCCAAAATGTGACTGGTTTCTTGGAGAAGATTTCGCATTCATCCGAATGCGCGGCTTTACTAGGGAACCATTTTGGCTTCCAGCATGTCTCACAAACTGGGTACTAGCCCTCGAAATGTTCTGGAAGGTATCAATTATTGACTATACTTTTTGCGGGGGACTAGCCAAGAAGAGAGGATTTTTCATCTGCCTACTCAACTTTAAAACAGTGGTAATGGCTAAAAAGAAGACGCATTAGTTGCTAGAGGCGAAGCTGGCTCATCTAGGGCTGGTATGGATTTGCGACAAATGGAATTACAACCCCAAAGATGACTTACCAAATGAATATGTCAAGGTAATGCACATCCCCTGACCTTACCGGGAAAAGCGATGGAACCAATTGAAGGATGAGGATGAGCTATTGGTTGATCTAGTTGATATTCCAATTGATGACAGTAGGCCGCCATGGCTCAAGTGCTACTTCACTTCAATGAAGTATAATGAGAAGCTTTGCATTGGGTCCAATCTTCGTAATGAGTTGTCAAGAAATCAAAATTGGAGCGAGGAAGAATTTAAGGATTTTTGGATCTACCGACAAGAAATCCAATGCTATGATGCCCCTTATTAGAGTGTGGAGACGGATGGTAGATTTGATAAATTGTGGAATGAAGTGCATACTGATTCTGACACAAGAAATGATGAATATCTCTCTTTGGAGGAGGTTGGAACTGATACCGAGAAGGGAAAGGGGAAGGAAATAGAAACACAAAGGACCCCAATGCAACAAAAAGAGAAGGCGGCGAAGCAGCCAATCAAGGTCTCTTCAAACATGCGGGTGAGCATGCCATGTACGAGGGCCTTGATGACTCGCACCTAGACTGCAAAAAGAACCAAGACAACCTCACAATAATAGTCAGAGACCGTACAGGTGGAAGAATCCCTGCCTGTCAAATGATAGCGCACAAAAGTAGTTGTTGGAGAGAGTTTGCAAGAGCCCGCAACAAGCTAGGAGGTCGTGGCGAGCTAGGAACCACAATCATCTAGACAACAGGTAACATTTGCTTCCTCTTCTCTTCACAATCTTTAGTGTCCCCTGCTATCCCAAATGGTTGTAGGAGGTTTCTCCCAGTTCTCCCAGGTGGGACCATTTGTTTTGAATCCTCTGCAAACCCTTTCAACTTTCACCTCCATCCATTCCGCATTCGCTATCGCTTCACCCCTTACATCCAAGGCCACCATTGACACCCCTCTAGCCACTACTGAATCAACCCTGACCCTGTTCGCCTAGCAATTGGAATCCGCCATGACTTTGCTATTGCCACAACACCCAATGAGTCCTCCCGCTGGTTCACAAATTGGGCTTTGGCATATCCCTCCATTCTCTCCACTTACAATTGATACCATGAAGAAGAAAACACCCAGAACCACTCTCATCACATTCCCTTTTGCACTTCCTCCCGATGCACCTTTCGCAGGCGGGCTAGTTCAATCGCCAACCCAATTTATGGCGCAGAGCGATAATACAAAGGAAGTGTGAGCTATCAAAATCTAGAAGAAAAAGGCCAAGGATGCCAAGAAGTCGGCGAAGCCAAAGGTGTATATTGTTTTCAATGAAGCTCAAAAATCATTTCATTTCGCAACCATGTACCCGAGCATCGTCAAACCACAGGGGGAAATGTAGCATGATGATTACAACATGTTCACCATGGGACTTGATCTAAGCATAGCCCGACCACAGGATAAAGTTGAGCTCATGGAAGAAACACAGTGAGTGGTGACCATTGACTTTCTCAAGTCTGGTCGCCACCTAAAGAAGAGAGAAGAAGAGCTAAAACTTGTGAAGGATAGGTTCAAGATCTTGCTGACAAAGGACAAGGCTAGAGAAGCAGAAATTGTGCACTTACCGGAGAAAGTGCAAGCAACGCAGGAAGAGCAGCACAAACTCCTAGAGGAACTTGCAAAGTTCCAATCCATTGACCCCAACTTGGTCGACGTGTTGTAGTGGAGAAACCAGGAATATCATAACCAGTTAGCTTTAGCGGAGCAGGGGACGCAACAAAAGAGTGAGGAGTTTGAATGTCAGCGTGCTCAATTCGAGCAACAAATGCAACAAAGGGATGCAAACTTTGAGAACCGAAAGGCCTTATTGGAGAAGGAACTCCAAGAGATGAAGCTTTCCCTTGAGGTGGAATCGACAAACAAAAGTCGGGCCGAGGAAAATTGGTCCGCAAAATTGAGAAACATCGAGAGACAGCTTGCGGCCGCAAACCAACGTAACACAAAACTGACACAGAATGTTAGCTCAAGAGATGTGGAGATTGCCCTTCTAAGGAGTCTTCCCCAACCCCCACTATCCAACTAGATCTCCTTCCAGTGGCTCAACAACTATATGTTTCATACTAGGATAAGGTTAAGGCCTTCTGCCTAACACTTCAATCAACGCTCGAATTTATGGCGGAGGTGACGATCTTGGGCAGGGAAGTTCGTGGAGCGATTGAGCAGTTCCTGCAGATCATCGTAGAGAGGGTTCCTAAGGCAGAAAAGCTACTAGATAGGCTATACATGGTCTCAGATGAGGACTTAGCAAAGGTAGGAATTAGGGATCAGAAGGTTGTTGCCAAAACAACGAACAGGTTCATCCACTGCCACTCGACTATCCTCCAGGCTAGCGAGTGTGTTGCCAAACTGGATCGAACTATATATAGCATACGGGCTAGGTTCTCCTAGCTAACCCAGATGGGTTTACCCTCCCCATTTCTTTCTGACAACTCGGTGGCTACTGCAGAGCAGATTATGGCAAAGATAGAGGAGAAGCAGCAGGACACATCCGCTTTCCAGAGTTTTAGTCAACCCCCTATGCAGTAGATATTGAAGGTGTCACTCATCAGATTGTGTGGCTTCTCTTCTAGCTTGAGTCTGAGCTCAGGATATTCGCGACTCTACCTTACAAGGAAATGCTCGATTTGAGCAGAGCGTAAGAGAATCTGCGCGACATATCGACACCATCCAAGGATGACTAGTTGCCTCTATAGGTCGCTCTCTCTAAGCTCTAACTTTGTCACCTATGAATGGGAATCTGGTGTGCAAGCCAGAGAAATTTTTGGGTTCCTTGTTCCGTAGGCAAAACACCCTTGGTAGTTGCCAAAAGCTGTGAATGTTAAATTCCTCAAGCTCCCTTTGGGTGGTTTTATTTTGCTAAGTACTGGCCCGCAACTCAATTATTTGAACATCATCGAGCCCCTTTTTGAAGAGTTTCATCCGTTGTTGCCATGTGTCCGCCAGGCACTCCTCACAGTGATTGCTTCCTTTTCTCTTCTACTAGCTCCCTCCATGCTTCCACGTGTCGTCGTCGTGGGCACATAAAGGTTGTTTCCCTTCAATTTTTAGTCGAGCCCCATTTGCGTACCACGTAGCTTTCATTCGCATACATTTTTTGGTGGACCCCACAGTCGGCGTCAATAGTAAAGAATGCCTCCACATGTCTTAACTGCACAGTCTTTCAAAAAAAGGAGGAATCAACAAGCGAGCCCCGACATGTTGCCACGTGTCTCTTTCATGGGGACATTATCGAAGGGAAGGTTGAGGCGAACTACATGCCCCGCCAAGCTACCGCGTGTCTTAACCAACTGCATGATTGGATGACACATGTCTGCATAGGGTTTTTCTGGGACCACTTCCATCATTAGCAGGGGATGCATCTGGCTGGGGAGAGACCATGTTTAATGGCCCTAATCTTTTATGTTGCAACGACCAAAGGGAATCATTGTTGCATACATCATTGCTCGAGATACAAAATATCTTATGGTACTGGCCCACTAGGCAGTGGGATTTTTTAGCTTTATATACTGCTTCTTCCTTCCAAAAAGGAGTTTGGAAGATACAAAAAAGTTAGGGAAAAGACACTAGGCCTTTTGAATTGCTTTTAGATTATTGTATGAGACTCTCAGACTATGCCATTGTTTGGCCTTTTTGTTTTTATTAAGCTATTTGATAAAACATTATACTGTACCATTATTGTCCTGAATTGTTTATTTGCAAAATTTCTATGATTTTAATACAAGTCTACTAGTTTAGATCATGTCTTTGACTCTTCTTTTCAATGAATGTGTATGAGAATTATTTAATGTCATTGAATAAAATAATCAGGTTTTCATCTTTGATTTCTATTATTTTGGAACATAGCAGATTGCTAATCAGGCCCTTAAGTGCTTCCTTTTCCCTTTCCAAAACCCCAATTACAGAAGAAGTTGGCTTCTTTAAAAACCTGTAGGTCACTCAGTTTAGCACAATTGGTCCCCCTATTAATTGAGTTTCCCATAAAAGTTGTTACCTTGCCAATTTTTGGCATCAACAATATGAATACTATAGAATTGTGCGAATAGGATGAGTATTGAGTGATTGATGTGTGAAGATAAAGTAAAGTAGAGTCTAGAAATCTGAGTTGATTGTAGTATATATAATGAGCTTCAAAGGAACTGGATTCAGTTCAAACTTTGGATATTAATCCACTTCTCTTGTATCTTTTTTTTTTTGTGAACAATGAGTTCACTTGGACAGTGAGTCCTCCTAATAGTGAGCCTTTATGTAATATCTTATAATCGGTTATAACATATTGTGAGTTAATCCTCATCGTGTTTTTTCCCTTTTTTGGTTTTCCACATAAAAAAATTGGGTGTTCATGTGTTGTGTATGTTATGGGTTATTTATGCTTACATTTATTATGATTTTTAAATATGCTTTGGAAATTGGATAGTTAATAATTGGATGGTTTAGTAGAATATTGATTCACCTCCCCTCTTAGTATTCTGTGTGTTCAACACCTTCTCTATGCTATTTCTAATCAGAAAAAAAGAATGTGAAAGCAAATAAATGAAATAAATTATTGGTTAATTATATATTTCCTTCTTTTTATTATTTTTAATTAAAATATCACTTTCACAATTTAAACTAAAATATAAGTGTTTATTGATTTTTGTTACAATGCTAATAAAAGAATGTTCATGTTTTCTATTTGACTCTTGTTAGTTAGTTTTCATCAAAGTGGTTGTTACTTTTTTTAAAGGTGAAAGGAAATTGAGGTTTGCTAGAAAATAATTTTAGAATAATAAAATTATTTATTCACTTTGAGGTATAACGTTGTGCTTGTAGATCTAATATTCATATGGAAGTGAACTTTGCACCTGTGAAAGTGAACTTGACATGTGGATCTAAACTTCACCTACAAAAATAATCTAACAAATTTTGATAACTTAGAAGTGTTCACCTTGATCCAATATTATTTTGTTTAAGTGGGGTGGGATATGTGTTCTCCAAACTTAACTCATATTTACTGTGCATGATTCATTAATGGCAGGCACACTTACAATTCATGTTGATCAAATAAAGTCAACTATTGTTATTTATGATACAAAAATAAAGAAAATGATGGAGAATTAGGTGTGCTACTCTCTTCATAAGGAAGGAATACCCTATGGAGGATGGGAATGTTTGGTTGTAGAGTATTTATATTAGTATTGATGTTTATGGTTGTATGTGGGGTGTTGATTTATGTGTGTATGGTATTAAGGTCTTAGTGAGTGTTTTCAAGGAAGATATTGAGATGTAGATCTTCTATCTCAAATATGGCTTATAGATGTACTAATTAAATGGCCAAATTGTTGATATTTTTTATTAATTTTTTTTCAAGATTTATATCTCAATGGCAATATAATTTGGGAGAAGTTATTTGAGTTTTCTCAAATTAGTTTCAGCTCAATGTTCTTGCAAACCTAGACATGCAGGCTTGAAATGTCACTATTGACCAAAGCGAGAAAGAATGACAAAACTCACTTTCATACCTATGATTGGATGTTTTTCTTTCTTTGTAGTTTTAGCGATTTTTTGAGCATGTGCATGTTCACTTGTTGAAAATTTAATTTCATTTGAAGAGTTGTAATGGTTGTTATTTAACTAAATTTAGAAGCACTTGGTCAAATACAAAGGACCAAGTTGTGATTTTTGTTTTGTTGGGGTTTTATTATATATTCATTTCTTATAAACAACTAATTCAAATGTTAAAAATAATAATTCTAAAAAAAATAATGAAGCTAATCTATATATTTTTTGTGTTTTTTATATGTAAACTAATTGACTATCTAATATTTTATCTTTATGTTTTGAAATAACTTGTATGCATGAATTAAAATTAGTAGAGTATTTTTTCCTTCTATATGATAATTTCCGATTATACAAAAGAATGTGAAAGCAAATAAATGAAACCAATTATTGGTTAATGACTTAATTCCTTCCTTTTATCACTTTTTCAATCAAAATGTCACTCTCACAAATTAAACTAAAATACTTCATTTATTACAATGTTAATAAAAGAATGTGAACTTATTTTATATTTAATTCTTATTGGTTAGTTTTCATTAGATTGGTTGTCACTTATTTAAAAGATGAAAGTAAATTTTCAAACATAATAAATTGTTTCCACATGACACTAGGAGAGAAAAATATGCAAAAAAGTATTCAAAATTCACAATGTAAAAGAATAGAAAAACATACCATTAAGATGGAACAAGATCCTTGGGAAAGATATCACAAGGGAAAAACCTAACCTCCAAAAGCACTCACACACTCAATGTATTATCTCATGAATGAATATTATGATATACTTCCAAAGCATCCATGTAAAGCTTCTAAAACATTAAGCTCCCTAATTGCACTCCATGTGAATAATCAAATGAGAATTATGTAATCACACATCTCAATCCATGCTTCCTCTTCTCATATATACAACTTACAAGAGATTCTCAATCAACCTTAGCCAACAAGACAGTTCAATCATGACACTCAACCTCAACAACTACTCCTATGCTTGTTTTCTATAAAAACAAACTTGCACAAAACTACCATTACATAAACCACGAGATTACATAACCATACCCCCTCATTTACTTTTTGGTACTAAGTTTTTTCAATGTGCAACCTACATTAAATATATATCCCAAACTAGCCCCAAGAATGTCTAACCCAAGTAATGCACACATCCCTAGATTTCCTAGGTGTACCATTAACAAAAAATTAAGTTTTATATTATAATAATGATATATAATTATATAAGGTATATGACATATTTTTCCAACATTCTCCCACTTTTCATATACATTGCATAAGGGGGCAAAGATAAACTCAAACATTAAGGGAATAATCCTTATAGCCAACATGTACCATCAAGGCATATAAGTGTTCCATGTGCTCCATCAAGATACTTGCAACAATAACCAAAGTGACCACAATCTCAAACAAGATTCCTTTCTTCCTCCATCATGCCAATGCACAAAAATATAAGATCAAATCTAAAGATATGTTTCACTAACTATCATGTAGAAATATAATTCCTTCATCAACTCTATATTCCAAACACAAACACAAAATCCCATGGTAACAAATAAGCTTGAGTAGCTACCAAGAATTAATCACTCAAATTGGAATAACAACCACAACTAATTTCCAACACTATAAGGTGTCAAAAGTAATTAAAACATTAAGGGAATGATCCCTATAGCCAACATGTACCATCAATACTTCTAAGTGCTCCATATGCTCCATCAAAATAAATATAAAAATAACCAAGCTGACCACCATCTCAAACAATCTAATCATCTCATCCCCCATCATGCTAATGCACAAAAAAATAAGATCTTATCCAAATAGATTCCATACTAAGAGTCACATAGAAGCATGAATCCTTCCTCATCTATATATCCAAATACAAACACTAAATCCATTAGTAACAAATAATGCTAAGTAGCTACCAAGAATTAATCACCATACCTAGAATAACAACCTCAACTAGTTGCTACACACATCGAACTACCCATACGTCAAAACCAAGGCATAGTCATCATAACAAGTATACTTTATACCACCAATAAACCAATGCAAATATCGATAACAAGTCCTTATATACACTATCATGTATAAATAAATCCTTACAAGGTAACAACAAATAAATATAGAATAAAAAACCTCAAGGCCTTCAATATTGCAAGATAATGATAATATCCAACAAAGGACACATATAAAAAATAGAAATCCCACTACATTGGTAATTTCAAATATGAAATCAATCAAATCATCCAAAATTCCACCAATAACACTCATATAAAAGGTGTAGCCAATGTCATCAATATCACATGTAATACCAAGGAACATCTGTAATGATATGCAAAACCAACAAAGTAACCACTACAACATAAATATCTCACCTCTATTCATTAGAGCCCTCTCAAGTTCTCCACATTTAACAAATGAAAGAGATTAAATAGCCTCCATGTTGTTTCCCAAAAGTAAATAATAAAGTACAATAATAATAGATGACTATAATAGCCCCACACAAACCTTAACTCCAATGTCACGTGAACATGAACCTCCAAGAAGAAACACAATAGTAAAGATATAATTTGTAAATAAAACCATGTAGGATGTCCTTATACCAACACCTTTAAGTTCTTAAGGTTTGAAAAGTAAGATATCCTTCACAAAACCCCAAATGGAAAAGCTTTATCAATATACAGCTACTCAACTCAAAGATCAATCATAGAGTGTGAATCAATAGACCAACTAGGATGTAATTGAAGGAAGATCAAATCAAAAGATCTATTCTTAAAATTAAATGAATAAGCCCAAAACCATCCTCTACACTAATTGAATTTATCCTCGTAACGAGCTTGTCTCGTTAAGTGTGATGTCAAAATTACACACCCTTATAATTTTTCATTACATTTTGGATCAATTTAGTGTCCATATCCCCTAGTGTGTTTTTAGGTCCATTCAAACCTCGTCTTAGCCTTTTTCTACTTATATTGTGAAGACCTTGCCTCTTGTGATGCTTTTTTATCAAAATTGGTGTTACCTATGTCTTAGCCATGTAATTTCCTAATATTTGGCCCTTTTTAGAGTTGGAACTGTGCAAGTGTTAGTGTGATGTGCTAAAGTCCTATGATATTTCATGATTTAGTGGTCATTTTGGAGTATTTTTTCACTTGCTACCTACCTAAGTTTGTGGTAATTTCTCTAGAGAAAATTTGAATGGTTGCCTAGCTCCCTTATCTCCTTCTATTCATCCCATCTTTAAATTTGTGTCTCATTTTATTACAATATGTCACTCTTTCTATCAACTTTGGGTCTCTACATCACAATTACCAATATTTGTAGTCTACATTTAGCTCTACAACTTTGTACTACACTCTTAGGAAGTTGAGAATCAATCACTTTAATTCAAACCAAGAATAATAAAGAGACCAAAGACTAAAACCAAAGTCATTCAAATCATTCCCAAACCAAAGCCAAAGATTACTTACCTGATTCCCAATCTTTAACTTGAGTCTTCTTAATGAACTAGGGTGTGAGTGTGTGTATGCTCAATTAGGCTCATTAAAGGTTACTAGACCAAGTTCTTCTCTTGAGTGATACTCCCCCTCTCTTACCTAAGGCTCGACTCCTTTCATCCCACTTAGTGGATCACAAAGGTAGTTAGTCATTCACATGAAATTCATTTGCATCATAAACCATTTGCATCATCAAAGCATTGAAGTATTCACATTACAATACATATTCATTCATCACATTTTCCATCAGTATAAAACATAATCATTCCTTCAAAAGAAATAACATCTTGATGCATATTTCAGTATTCATCCACCTATTAAACATATTAAGGTCACGATTTACATTTATCATCATATTTACTCATGAAGGTAAAAGTAACCTGGTAACTGAGAAACATGGTGTAACAACATGTGAGCTCTACAACTTTCTACTACACTCTTAGGAAGTTCAACATCATTCTTTAACTATTTTTTTTGCATTCTTTAGATCCAATAGGATTATGGGGTGATTTGTATTGTTTACTTTGATCCAAATTTTCATTTATTTATTTATTATCATAGTAGAATCCTTTTGTAGCGTCCTTGGCACCTTGGGATCTCATCTCCTTATTGTCATCACACTCATTTACATTCTATTTTACACTATTTTTATTGTCACTACTCTTTCAATTCTTATACACACCTTGAATAGGAGCATACACTCTATTTCATTGTTTATAAATCTTGGTTTCTCATGGATATTGAAAAATCAAAGCAAGTGCTTGAAAATTCATAGCAAGCTTCTTTTTAGCCCCAAAAATTACCTATTTCCAACTTGCGGGTCTTTAAGGTAAGCTCTTTTCACAAAATTGGGGTTTTTTGTTTATTTCTCCTTCTCTTTGTTATTTATTTTCATTTAATTATTTAGTTAAATCATTTTTTATTATTTTTTATCATATCTCGTAATATTACTAGAGATTGAAGTGAGTTTTTTTTGTGAGTTGATTTGTAAAATTCATACAAATGATAGTGCATCTCATTAGCATCTATGCGTCATGTAAGCATCTAGACAAGAAATCTCTAATGTCCAGCTAAAAACTCCTTCAAATTTACTATTTCTTGTTCTAATATTAATTTTCTAAAATTTTATCTCAAATAACAATAAACAATACTTTTCTTATTTCTAAAATTTTATCTTGATTTGCAATAACACAATATTTTTTATTTCAACTCTATTTCTTTAGCTACTTGTTAATTTTATTTTCATAGAACACTTTTAAAGTGTATTCTTAGGTTAGTCTAAACATAATATCTTTAAAACAACATCAAAACACTTTAAATATTAGATCAACTAGGAGTAATATCGGGAGAATCACATAATTTGGAAAGCATACACACTTTCTAAGTTAGGTTGAATTTTTCTTTTGTTACATTTTCTTAAACTTGCCACTCTTAAACATCTTATTTTCTTAGCAAATGAAAAAATAAAATAAAAAACCTCTAAAAATACAAAAATAACTCACATTCTTGATTATGTGTTGCAAGGCCTTCCATTTTATGAACTTCATAATCCAATAACTTTACTCTAAATAATGTTGTTCAAAGGTGTCTAATAAATGTACACGTGTCTCATTCAAGAACTCAAATAAGTCCCATAGAATTTTCTAACTTTTATTTCAACCTAAACAACATGACTTTACCATAGTTACTAACATTTCCTCCTACAAATTTTCATGTCAAGGTGCATAAATTAGACATACATCTCATTGATTTTCAAAAAGAAAGCAATTGTCATGATGTTATGTGAGATACTTATTGACCTATTCTATAGTCCATAAGGACATAAGTATACATTGATATGGAAGCCATGGATTTCTTACATGTTATAGCCCTAATTATCAATAATAATATTTCTTCATTAGAGGTTATATAGGAGAAAAAGCATGATTCACACTCTAACATCATGAATAACCAATGAACATGTTTATGCCTATTTCAAGTGTACACATGCCCACTTGTACCCATGTTTCTACCTCTATGATGTTGGCTTCTAATTCAATTTTTTTTGCATTCGCCCAACAATAGCAAGCCACAATTATTCTCTCATTGGCTGCCTTGCTTGCTTGCTCACGCCTTTGTTTGCCTGCTACCTGTCTCTGTCAGTTGCTTCTCCCAATCTCCCCAATTTCTACGCAAAACTTCCAATTATCACCAATTTAGTAATGAAATTTAAATATGAATGTGTACATTCCTAGCCTCTAGGGATCCAAGAAACATTCTACTCATAGCTTTTGTTTTGGATCCATGCCGCTTGTTACTCTCTCTTTACTTCACTTGAGAAGCCTCCCTTTGAAAACAATGTGTCCAACCACAAAACCACCTTATCCCAATCACTGAAGGCACAATCCAAAACAAAATATAATTGGATTAGTTGCTTCCATCACATAAAGAGATAAATAATAATAATAAATAAATAAATTTTATTGGTACCTTAAAAAAAAATTGGTATATGAAAACTAAATGCTTTCAATACAATTTATTAATGCAAATAAAGTAGTTATAATTTATAATAATAAAGAAATTTAGGTTTGTTAGTGTAGACACATACAAAACTATTATCATTTTTTCACTTCTCGCATGTTCTTATTAACTCTTTCTAAACCATCACTTCTCAACACCTTCTTATCAACTCTTTCTATCACTATTAAATAATTTAATGATTTAATTAACATATTATCCTCTTTAATAATTTAATTATTTAAATATTTCATTATTTTCCTTCATCAACATCAATTAAATGACTTTTAACTATTTAATTAATTTATTATTTCCTCTTATCTACATCAATTAAATAATTTTTAAGTATTTAATTAATTGATTATTTTCCTCCAATCATTTTAATAAATGGTTTTTAATTATTTAATTATTATACTTTTTCTTCCATTTAAAATAATTAAAATAATTTAATTATTTAATTTAATTCATAAATTCCTCTATCCACATTAATTAAATAAGTTTTAATTATTTAATTAAATCATACATTCCTCTCATCTGCCATAATTAAATAGCTAATATTTCCTCTAAAATTAAATAAATTATTTAATTTATTTAATTCGACTTTTCTATCTTTAAATCATTCTAAAAATAAATAAAATAAATATTTTATTTATTTCCTAATTATATCTTTCACCTCATGGACATGAATTTATTTATTTAATTCATATATTCCTCCATCTCTAAATTTAGTGAGTTGACTGAAAATCAACTTTAGTTCACTCACTCACTCTCACTTCACTCATCCATGCATTTAGTCATCTCTTCCATGCAACCACTTAACTTCACATCTTATCCCTTCATCTTAACACATGTCACTTGCATGTTTATCATGATCTCTCAACCAATTTCATCCATTGATCTCTCTAATCATCCTACACTGTTGATCATGTATTTGTGAAAGCTATAAAACACTCATAATTTATCCATTCAATCTCTCCATGAATTTTGACAAATCTTGCATCTATTTTGCTATCAAGATTATGGTAAGGTCAAAGAGAAACCACATATACTTATCACAACTATATCACACACAATGGAGTAAGGTTAGGAACACTTTTTGTGGAGGTAAGATTGATATTATTTCATCTACTTTGTTTGTGCACACATTTCATACAAATGTTTTTTCTTATACCTATGTCATAGATTTCTTGGAATCACAATTTCTTTCATCAATATAACTTTTTTTAGGAGATAAAAATATCCACATACATGTTGGATTCATACACCCTCAGGAATTTATTCATTCTCATTTGTGATTTGGGCTCATTAACATATTGTTTTTTAACTTAGCAAGATTTAATCAAGTGTAGATATAAATCTATAAAATTTACCATAAGGAGAGGGATTAACCTTCTATGAGTATTTATTTCATTACATATAAAGGGAATATCATTAAATTCTCTTTTTTTTCTTCATTCTCTACCAATGATGTCTAACTATCTAATCTAATACAAAAAACTTTTTTTACACACTTGGGAAGGCTTAAGATTTTATTAATAAAGTGATCAAGCTTGATCATCATCTAATTAGATGTAAATAACCAATTTGCAATGCCTCGCCCGAAGCACAAGCCAAAAATTGAACAAACAACTTTTTTTGAAACACAACAACCACAACACCAAAGATATGGCATCAACATGTTGCAATTACACAACAACGTGCACACAAGCATCATGTGAAATACAATGACACAATGATGAAAATAGAAAGAAGACCTCACCATTGCATAAGTGAGGTGGAAACTGTGAAAGACTAACCACTTGTGGAATAAATCCACCACAAAGAGCAAGAGGGAGAGAATATCTCCTACATGATGATCAATTACAACCCACAATCATGTTCTCTTGCAAGATAACTTTAGAATATGATGAAGGAATCATAAACCTCAAATCCAAATATAGACTCATTTAACTAGCCAAAAAGGACAAAAATTCACCAAATTATTTCAAACCAAGAGATACAAACTCTCGACTAACAAGAACGACAATGGGTCACTTTCAGACAAACCACACACTTCCCAAGATGTCTTGTCAAATGTGACATCAAAAAAATGGAAAGATACTACTAAAACCCATAAATACCTATGAGTAATGTTTATAATAGTAATAATATCAACCAAGAATGTTTTCAACCTTCCCAAGACTTCACAAGACAAGGTGCACAATCTCCCTAACCCTAGGTTTGATAATTGAGCAACTTCAAAAGAGTGCACACAAAATGATGCAGAAGAACCTACAAGTCCTCAAGAAAGTCACTTAAGGACAAGTTACAAATATGATTAGATCCTTGGGATCATTATGAACAACTTTCATTTACATGGTTTACCCATACGAGGTCTCAAAACTTAGAGGAACTAAAAATTCCTAAAAGAGATAAAACATGACTAGGTTTTTGAAGACCTAGTTGATGAAAATGATCATCACAAGAAAACTATAGGGCATAAAAATTATATGACAAAGGAAATAGGGTTAGAAAACCCTTGTTTAACCTTGGATAAGATGATTTTGTTTGATATTGCTGATTTGTGGTTTTAATTGATGTCAACACTATTGACATTAATGTCTTTAAGGTTGTATATGTCGAGGATATTGAGAAAATCGTAATAAAATAAGTTGCAAGTTGTCGGTGGTGCAATGAAGTTCAACATGGTGGCTAGCTCAGTAAATTGATCATAAGAGGTTTTGGATTAAATTGTTTGTTGACAAGTATATATAGTTTATCCACATGAAGTTTTAGAGGTTCGCATGAAGATTTGATTAAGTCATGAGTATCTGTGTTCTGATAGTTGTTCTATTGCTTTAGTTGGTGTTCCTGAAAAAAGATGATATGATTCTAGTAATTTGATTATTGTGGATGCTTCTGTGGTGATTCATGATGCTTGTGGATGTTTCTGGATCATGCTCTATCTGTGTTGTTGGTTCGCATTGATTGTTGTGTTCATGATTGGTAATTTTCTTTTGTGAGTTCATGTTTTTCATGATCATGGCCAACAGGGTGATTATAGCGTGTTGCAGATCTTCGAGGCATAATTGTTTAAGGTGTTTCATATTTGAGACATGTTATTTTGGGTCCTTACTATGTTTTGGTCGACATTGTTTGGTGCACATTGAATTTTTTTTACTGATTTGGGCTGATAGTTTGTACACATTTTATATTTTGTTGGGCCAACATGTAGTTGATGTTATCCTTAGTTGTAGATATATATGATCGATTGTTTATACCATTTGAAGGTGTGGTGTGCGATGTATGCTGAGTGTTGTGTGCGAATAATGTTCTAATTTTTCAAAGGCAGAAGTAAAGTGTGAAGAAGAGTGAGCAGAAGAAAGTGTTTATGTGCTTAACCGAAACTGTAATCAGGCATTAGAAGATGTTATTTTCTCAGTTCAAAATCTTCTGGATGTAATCTGAATGTGACTGTAAGATAGTGAGTCTTCCTTTGGTAGTAAGCCTTTTGTATTTGAGCAGTGAGCTCTAGGTAGTGTGCCTAAATGCATGTGCATTCCCCATTTATAATACTTTTAATCTTTGTGGATTAACCTCCACCGTGGTTTTTCCCCTAACAGGGTTTCCACATAAAAAATCTTGGTGTTATGTGTGTTTTTGATGTGGTGATTGTTTATGCTTTCATGTTTAGTTGTCAGATCTAAGAATAAGTTTAATTTGTATAATTTCTTTGACAACTGATTCACCCCCCTCTTAGTTGTATGCCCTTGTGTTTCCAACAAACTGGTATCAGAGCAGGTTCCTCAGAAGAAGTTTAATAGCTTGAGGTGATCCAGGATGGCGACATATAAGAAGGATAATTTGAGATTTGATGGAACTAATTATTCTCTGTGGAAGACTCGAATGGAGTGTCATCTGAGATGCATTGGTGAACCTTACTGGACAATTACAAAGAATAGGTATATCATCCCATAGAATGGTCCTTCTACTGCAGGTGTGATTAAGGAAGCCAAGTAAAATATTAGGGCTAAGGAAGCATTGTTGAGTGCACTGATTGATTCCGAGATGACAAATGTAATGGAGTTGAAGACTGCTTATGAGATCTAGAAAAAGTTGGAAACTTTGTATGAAGGTGATATCCATGTGAAGATTGCTAAGTTGCAAAGCCTGAAAGGGAAATATGAAATGTTGAGAATGGGTGAAGATGAGAACATCAATTATTTTATGCAGAGAGTGAATGAACTTGTGTGTAGTATCAAATGTGTTGGTGGAACATTGGAAGAATCAGAGATTGTTGCTAAAGTGCTCAGATCCTTGCCTGCTGCATACAAACACAAAGCTACTGCTATTGAGGAGATCTAAACTGTGACAAATTTAACCAGAGACATGTTGATTGGTAAGCTTACTGCTTTTGAGTTAAGTGAGTTTGGTGAATATATTCCTAAGACATAATTTGCATTCAAAGCTGTTATCTCTGGAAAAGATAAGTAGAGATATGATCCGAGAGAAAGTTCTTCTAGAAAAATGTCCAAGTATGAGCAGGAAATGAGAGAGATTGAAGATGAAGAGAGAAAACTAGATGAGCTTGAAGCACTTATTGTCAAGAGGGTAGCTAGAGGAGAAGGTAAGTATAAAGGGAAATTGCCTCTTAAATGTTTTTATTGTAATAAGATAGGTCATTTTGCCTCAAGGTGTCCAGAAAGAGTTCCTAAGCCAAGACTTAGCAAGCCTAGATTCCAAAGAAAGTGTTATTATGTTGTTGATGAAGGTGTGACAAATGATGAATTTGATAAAGGGAATTTAAGTGAGGATGAATGGGTATTTGTTGCTATCAAGAAAAATGATCCAATACCTATTGAATCTGCTAGTTGCACAAATGTGGAGAAAGCTCTAGTTGTCAGAGTTGAAGAAAAAGATGAATGGGTGATTGACAGTGGATGCTCTCATCACATGACAAGTGATAAAAGTAAATTTGTGAGCTTGGAAAAGTATGATGGTGGTGTTGTAAGATTTGGTGATGACAAAGCTAGTGTAATCCATGGTAGAGGATCCATTTCTCTTGATGGTAAGCATAATACTGATGATGTTCTATATGTGGAAGATTTGAAGCATAATCTCTTAAATGTTGGACAAATGGTTGACAAGGGATACAATCTTCAATTCAAGAATGGAAAGTGTAGAATATTGGGGAGTTCCAGAAATGTGATTGCATCTGGTACAAAAACAAAAGGTAATATCTTTCACCTAAGTGCTACTAGTAAAAGTTGTCTAATTGCTCAAGTTGATGAAATTTGGTTGTGGCATAGGAGAATGTGTCATGTAAACTTTGATAATATTATCAAGATAAGTTCTACTTAGGCAGTGAGAGATCTTCCTAAGTTGATAAAACCTACTAATACTATATGCAAGGAATGCCAGTTAGGGAAGCAAACTAGAGTTTCATTCCGAAGAAAATGACATTATTCGAATGAAGTGTTGGAGCTTGTGCATACTGCCTTGTGTGGTCCTTCTAGAGTCAGAAGTTTACAAGGAGATAGGTATTTCATGTTACTTATTGATGATTATTCTACATTGATGTGGGTTACTTTCTTAAGGGAAAAATCTAAAGCTCTAGAGAAATTCAAGATATTTAAGGCTATGGTTGAGACAAAGACATGTATGAAGATTAAATGTCTGAGATCAGATAGAGGTGGTGAATTCACTTTCGATGTCTTTAATTCTTTTTGTGAAGAGCATGGGATAAAGATACAATTATCTACCCTACAAACCCCTCAACAAAATGGAGTTGTGGAAAGGAAGAACAAGACAATTCAAGAAGCTGTTAGGACTATGATGTTGGAAGGAAATGTTCCACATATCTATTGGAGAGAAGCTATGGGCACTTCCATTTACACTCTTAACCGAGTACATGTCAAAGGTGATACCGGTAAGACTCCTTATGAGCTATGGTATGGTCATAAGCCTACTATTAGATGCTTTAAAATCTTTGGGATTAAATTCTATATCAAAAGAGATGAAGATATAGGAAAGTTTGATGCTAGAAGTGATGAAGGAATCTTTCTTGGTTATTCTACTAAAAGTAAAGCCTACTGGTACTACAATAAGAGATTGAGGAAAGCAATTGAAAGTGCTAATGTCAAGGTTGATGAAGACTCAATTAGACCATCTAGAACCCACAAATATGATTCAGACGATCATAATGACAGTTCAGATAAAGGAAAGAAAGTTCAGACAATAAATCAAGTTCAGATCATTCTGGTGAATCAGGAAAATCAAGAGGAAGAAACTAGTGAAAGTGCAGAAGTGAGATCACAAGAGCTTGAAGTTTAAGAACACCCTAAGACTCCAAGGTATGTAAGACTAAATCATTTAGAAGATTAGATTATTGGTGATAAGAACAAAGGTGTTCAAACTAGGAGAAGAATTGTAGAAGAATACTGTTTGATCTCAAAGACTGAGCCTAATAGTGTCAATGAAGCATGCAAAGATGAACATTGGGTGGAAGCAATGAAAGAAGAAATACTGCAAATTGAGAAAATGATACATGGATTCTTGTTCCTAGACCTAAGGACAAAAATGTAATTGGAACTAAATGGGTCTTTCAAAACAAATTGAATGAGCAAGGTGAAGTTGTTAGAGACAAAGCAAGACTTGTGTGTAAAGGATATTCTCAGATGGAAGTAATTGACTTTGAAGAAACTTTTGCTCCTATTGCTAGGATTGAAGCTGTGAGACTATTTCTTGCTTATGCTACTTACAAAAATTTCAAGGTCTATCAGATGGATGTCAAGTCAACATTTCTAAATGGTGAACTGGAAGAAGTGTATATTGAGCAACTTTATGGATTTCAATTGACTGATTAGGGAAATATGGTTTGTCGGTTCAAGAAAGCATTGTATGGACTTAAGCAAGCCCCAAGAGCATGGTATGCCGGATTGGACAAGTATTTGTTGAAGCTTGGATTTAATAAAGGTACTGCTGATAGTAATTTGTATTTCAAGATTGATCATGATAAATATTTGATTGTTGAAGTCTTTGTTGATGATCTCATTTTTGGAGGAGATGATAGTTTGTGCATGAAGTTTGCTGATGAGATGTAGAGTGAGTTTGATATGTCTATGATTGGAGAAATTAAATTCTTTTTGGGATTGCAAATTACTCAGCTAGATAGAGGGATCTTTATATCTCAGTCTAAGTATGTGAAAGAATTGTTAAAGAAGTTTGGTATGGAAGATTCAAAGCTAGTTGGTACACCTATGTCGACTGGATGTAAGTTAACACAAGATGATGATTCTCCTAAAACAAATCAGACTAGATACAAATCCATGATTGGTGGATTGCTCTATTTGACTCAAACTAGACCTGATATCATGAATGTTGTATGCATTTTTGCAAGATTTCAAGTTGATCCTAAGGAATCTTATGTGATAGTTGTGAAGAGAATTTTTAGGTACTTGAAGGGGACAATTTATTTGGCCTATGGTATCCTGGAGAAGACGACCTTACTTTGAGTTCTTTTACTGATGCTGATTGGGAAGGAGATGTGAATGATAGAAAGAGTACGAGTGGTGGTGCATTTTTATTGGGAAAGAAGTTGTTTTCATTGTTATGTAAGAAGCATAATGCCATTTCTTTATCTAATACAGAGGCAAAATACATTGTTGTTGCTAACAATTGTACTCAGGTATTGTAGATGAAGTAGATGTTGAAATATATCAGAGTTGTGTATGATGAACCTATTGTTATATTCTATAATAATTCAAGTACAATTAACATCTCTAATAATCCGGTGTTGCATTCAAAAACCAAGCATATATCTATCAAGTTTCACTTTTTGAGAGAGAGGTGAATGAAAAGGAAGTTAGATTGGAGTATGTGCCCACTAAGAAACAAATTGCAGATATCTTTACCAAGCCCTTGCCTAAGGATACTTTTGAATATCTTAGAGGGAAGCTAGGGGTGATTACCCCTCCTAATCAAAATTAAGATGCATTGACTTGCATCAGTCCGTGCATTTCATAGTCATATCTTGTGATATGGATTGATGTTGTGGTGGCTGCTACTCAAGGGGAGTAGTTAGATGTTCAAAAATATGGTTTAGAGCTTGTGTGGAGTAAGATAATGTGTATCTTTATCATTTATGTCAAAGGGGGAGAAGAGTCATGTGAAAAAATATGAAAGAGTTAAGGAGAAAAGAGTCAAAATCTAAGGGGGAGAAAGTGCTAAGAGAAAGTTGCGTTGATGGTGTTTTTCACATCATGTGTTGACATCAATGCCAAAGGGGGAGATTGTTGGATATTACTGATTTGTGGTTGTCATTGGTGTCAACACTATTGACATTAATGTCTTTAAGGATGTATATGTCGAGGATATTGAGAAAATTGTAATAAAATAAGTTACAGGTTGTCGGTGGTGCAGTGAAGTTCAACATGGTGGCTAGCTCAGTATATTGATGATAAGAGGTTGTGTATTAAAGGGTTTGTTGAAAAGTATATCTAGTTTATCCAAATGAAGTTTCAGAGGTTTGCATGAAGATTTGATTGAGTTATGAGTATCTGTGTTTTGATAGTTGTTCTGTTGCTTTAGTTGGTGTTCCTGAAAGAAGATGATGTGATTCTAGTAATTTGGTTTGTTGTGGATGCTTCTATGGTGATTCATGATGCTTGTGGATGTTTCTAGATCGTGCTCTATCTGTGTTGTTGGTCTGCATTGATTGTTCTATTTGCGATTGGTGATTTTATTTTGTGAGTTCATGTTTTTCATGATCATGGCCGACAGGGTGATTGTAGCATGTTGCAGATCTTCAAGGCATAATTGTTTAAGGTGTTTCATGTTCGAGACATGTTGTTTTGGGTCCTTACCATGTTTTGGCTGACATTGTTTGGTGCACATTGAAAATTATTTATTGATTTGGGCCGATAGTTTGTACACGTTTTATATTTTCTTGGCTTGACATGTAGTTGATGTTATCCTTAATTGCGGATATATATGATCAATTGTTTATACCATTTGAAGGTGTGGTGTACGATGCATGCTGAGTGTTGTGTATGAATAATGTTCTAATATTTCGAAGGAAAAAGTAAAGTGTGAAGAAGAGTGAGCAGAAGAAAGTGTTTATGTGCTTAACTGAAACTGTAATCAAGCATTAGAAGATGCTATTTTCTCAGTTCAAAATCTTCTGGATGTAATCCGAATGTGACTATAAGACAGTGAGTCTTCCTTTGGGAAGTAAGCCTTATTCGAGCAATGAGCTCTATGCATTGTGCTTGAATGCATGTGCATTCCCCATTTATAATACTTTTAATAGAGTATAATCTTGTGGATTAACCTCCACTGTGGTTTTTCCCCTAATAGGGTTTCCACGTAAAAAATCTTGGTGTTATGTGTGTTTTTGATGTGGTGATTGTTTATACTTTCATGTTTATTTTTCAATCTAATAATAAGTTTAATTTGTATAATTTATGTGAAAACTAATTCACCCCCCCTCTCAGTTGTCTACCCTTTTGTTGCCAACAGATTTACATTCTATTTTTTTTAAGGGAATGAGGCCACCCCAACACTAGACCAGGCTGCCCAATAAGAGAGGCAATTTTGAGCCTTTCATCCCTCATAAATAGGCCACCCCAATGATGAAAAGGCCACCCTAACACATGTAGAAACATTCTAGGTGAGTTTGGGGACTCTTGAGTTGACCATGCCGCTCAGATGAAACACTAGGCTGCCCAAACTAACTAGGGGACACTTATGTTCATTTTAAACCCAAAATAAATTTTCTTGAGTTAATTTTAAGCTTCCGCTTGACATAATTATAACATCATTCATTCATGATGGTTCCCAACACCAATACCAAGACATGTAAAAAGGTCCAAAACACTAATATTTGAAATTGGATTACAATCCATCTCGAGAGAGGTGGATTTACAATTTGCATTACAATTACTTTGAAAATTTACATGAGAGGAATCAAATGTACTTCAAACATAAAATCACATTGAATTGAACTAATTACAAAAGAAATGAACAAGAAAAAGAGATATCAATGTTGCTTTTCTCCTCAAACAATCTTCAAACTCCAATAGTGGTTTTCACGCCACCCTACTGTGTGAAACCAACAAGTTTCACTCCCATCGTGCTAGGAGATGCCACAAGGCCCAAGCACACTCACCTAAGGCACATGGGAGATAAGGTATACACTCAATCCAATCACAACTTGTAGACATATCACACACATCACTCAAGAATCACTTCTACATTCACAAGATTTAGAAGGGATAAAACAATTGCCTCAAGTATCGGCCAAATCAATCCACCAATACTTCTTAGAAGAGACAAGGTATTCCATACACACCACAACTCAAGTTCACTCAATGAACACATGAGAATAGATATAATAAACTTCTCAGGAGTAGAACCAAGATGAGAAGCAATTCATAATTCAATACAAATTCATCTCGAAAGAGATGAGATACAATACACAACACATTTTTCTTGCAAAACACACATGTTTTCAATAGAATTTTTTGGAACAATCATTAAGTATACCTTCATTATCACATTCATAAACATCATAATTCATACAATTCATTTAAATTTTCCAAAATAACAATTTATCAAAAACCAAGAATTTTCCCAAATCATCATTAAAAAGCTAAAAAATTGCCAAAATTAAAATTCTCAAATTTTGAAAAGAAAAAGATACCCTTTTGGTCTAAAAGTGCCCAAAAATAATTTTTCACTATCAATTTCACCTTTTGGACATTTCCCAAAAAAATCCATTATAACAATGTTTGGGGGAAATTTCATAAAATTGCACATAGTAAAAGATACACTATCTAAATCTATAAAATAAAATATGTTGGGAGGTTATAACACCTCACCAATCCATTGCAACCTTTCAAAATTAAAATAAATAAACATTTGAGGAGATATGGAAAGATTACCTCTCAATTTAGCAAAATTTGAAATGAGAACTTTAAACACACCTCGTGGATGCATGAATCCATACACAAGCATGGTCTCCTACCAATTCCTATCTGGATGCTTGATTGACCTCATTCAATTTTCCCTCCAATTTCTCAACCAATCACAAAAGAATTTGGAGAGAAGAGAGTTTTCCCCTCCAATTCCTCACAAAATAAAACATAGAAATAAAAAAAAATGCCTTTTCCCCTTTTAAACGCATTTTCCTTTTCTAAAATAAAATAATAGAATATTTTTTTCCCAAATACTTGTGCATTTAATTCTCGATTTCACCCAAGCTAGAATAAGACATTAAAATAAATCAAATTTTCTATTCCACACTCAATTTACGATTTAAGTCTAAATAAGCATGTTTTCACATTACTTGTGAAAATCAAGATTTAAATCAATTACAATTAATATGACTTATATTTCCATTCTTCAATTTGAAACTCCACAAATAACCCCAAATCCTGATAATCGATTGAATTCATTCCCCAATTATCATTCAACATATAATTTCATTATTAAATGCATATAAGCATTCAACTAAATTAATTTGTAGAAATATGGAATTTAACAAGACATCAACCACACATCATGAGACATCCACAAGAAGGGTTACGATATCTAGGAATCATACCAATGACGGTATCCAATTCAAAACTGGTAAAATAACAAGGTTCTCATACTTGGATCAAGTACGATAGGTAAGGAAATACAATAATGGCCAACGTGACATTTCCTTATAACCACCACTGAAGTATACTTAGACATGTGGAGCTAGGTGGTGAAATGCCTAGTACCTATAACCACTCAACGCACACGTCAAGCATACTTTTTCCATATATATATAAATAGTCGAAGCATCACATAAATACCCCATGATGTACAACACCATATCCATAATTTTATTGCATTTAAAGGATAAAATTCATGATATCATTTAATTTAACATCTATATTAATGCATATATTCATGAACCAAAATATAATAATAATCACTCGAGAAAGCCCGCATCATGCACATATCCAAAGAACACCTCCAAAACGAAATACATCCATCCCCTTTCAAGGAACTTGTACTCATATAACACACACACACACTTCAGTGCCATTTACATAAAACATAACAATAAAATAACTATAGATGAACAACGAATCAGGACATAGAATAATAATATCAAAATATGATCATCTAACATCTCAACATATATGAAATACAATACTCCCACTAACATCACATGCTTGGAATAGTTAGGCACTACATCCTTCCCCACTATAAGTTGAATTACTCCTGGAAGTCATGAAGGTCAAGATGATCACACACCATACATCAACTTTCCTTTTTACTAGTATCAAATAAATCATGCATCACCCAAGAGATAAGCAATATTACATATCATCTACCATTGAATAGAATAGAATACAAACATGAAACATTAAATTTCCTTAGCAACATTATCATTTTCCAAAATCACTCACTCATAAGATCTCAACATGAAACAAGATAG
The DNA here is from genome assembly GCA_007258455.2 of Sequoia sempervirens. Lineage (NCBI taxonomy): Eukaryota > Viridiplantae > Streptophyta > Pinopsida > Cupressales > Cupressaceae > Sequoia > Sequoia sempervirens. The sequence goes on along the minus strand of VDFB02358134.1, from coordinate 163,227,956 downwards.
AATAATCAGTAATTCTCTCCATTGGATACAATAATTTATTTTTTCAAAGCCTAATTAATATTGCCAATAACTCATATGCAACTAGATCCAAGAAAAAACATCCTTTCCACATACATGATAACATCCATATCACAAGGTAATCAAACACAGTGTACATGTAGGTCATGGAGACACAACAATCTCAAAAACAACCAAGAATTCGTGCCAAAATAAATCATGTGGTATAATGGTGTTAGGGATACACGCACTTTCTGAGCCCTTCCATACATGTCCACGAGTGACCTACCTCTTGTTTGTGTAAGGATTTTAACCTCCAAGAGACAATCACACACTAGGAAGGTAGTGGCTCATGAGTGTTAACACAGTCCACACATACCCCCATCCTCAGGTTTCCTTACGTTTGCTTCCTTATATACACTCAACTAGGTCATTCTCCCTAGACCTGGTGATGAATCACATCCCAACACAAGACCAACACTCGAAAACAAAAGAGATCCTAGTTTAATGACCATAAAAGAATAAATAACTAAGAAAGATTTTCCAATTCACTAATAAGATAAATAAATGAGGGCTACCCTTCCTCACCTTAATGCCAAAGTTTTAATTTACCTTGAATCTTTTATTTAAATATCAAAGGTGTTATATTTTTAAATAGGGGATAAATAGTTTATATGTAATTTATAATTTTTTAGTAGGTTAAATTCTTATTTTTCATGTAAAAAGATGGCTTCTAGAGAAATAATTATTTGAAAATAGCAAGAAAACCAAATAGATTGTTAGAATATATCTCTCTAGGATTTAATGATGAAGGTAGTAAAATGAAAGTCGAACAAAAGGCTTACTCCCTAGTTAGATTAAGGATTCTCTATTTGATATGGTGGACCCCAAATATAACAACAATATTGAAAATGGACTTGTTCTAATGGAAATTATCCCTGCCATAAGAAATGTTCCTATAATGGAAGAATAATACATTGGTATCCCAAAAAATCCTACTCCTTGCCCCAAAGGATTAGTTTCTGACAATAATATCATAATGAAATGCCTATTAAAAAAACTCCAAAAAAATGGTACTTGAAAACCTAAAAAATAAGTCTTAGGTGAGTAACTTGAATGCTACTCTCACCACTCTCCAAAATATATAGAATAATGAACCTAGGTCGTCCAAGATCTTTCTTATATTTCCTTTATGAGAAAATCTAAAAAGATAAAAGACATTTTGATTTTGTTAATCCTCTTTTTTAAGAGTACATAATTGAGAAATATGGTGTTGGTGTTGATGTTGGGGGTAAAATAAGCAAGAAAGGTAAGAAAATAAAACAACTCAATTAGTTCAAGGCTAACCAAAAAATAGCACAAAAGAGGGAAGGAAGAAAAAACACACAAATATTTTGATGGAATATATAAAAATCCAAGAACCTCCCCATCCCCTTCTATACATAAATGAATTTAAGTTGTGTTAGTTGGGATGTCAAAGGGTTGTAAATTTGATAGGAAGTACATACGTATATCATTTTTATAATAATGAACCCAAGTTGGACTTCTATATCTTCAAAAGATTAAAGTTCCAAGTTTCCAACTTAAATGTTCTCAATAGTATTTTGAATAATCTAGTTTTTTCTCTACAAAGCATGATAAAAGTAGAGGTGGGGTTACTATTTTAGTTTCCTCTAATTGGGTTCCTTTCATTATTGATAGTGGCTAACATCCTTGTAAATAGGTTAGTCTAGGTGGTTCCCAACAAATATGATATTAAGTTTGGTATTTCTTCTATATATGCCCCAAATGACTATAGAGAAAGAAGCAAGTTATACACCACTCTTGAATGTCCCCTAGATTTTTGTGAGAGATTTTAATATGATTGAATATAAATAAAATAAAATTAGATGAAACTTATGGATCTTGGAAAGGGTATGAATCATATTTTAAAGAAAATGCTAAAATATTTATAAATCTTATGCCTCTAAAAACAAGAAAATTGATAATAAGAGTATTTGGTACACTTGGTATAGTAATTAAAACCTAATAAAATGGTGTCTTCAAATAGAGAATAATAACTATGTTCAAGCATCTCCATTTATAATGTTTGACCGCTATCCTTTTCAAGCCACAATAAATTTAATGGAGAATATTTTGATAAACATAGAAATTAAGAGTTGCTTAATCTTTATTCATGGCTATAGGATAATTATTGCTTCAATGGTTCTCGCGACAACTAGGTGGGACAAGCATTTGGCTATGTGCTGGTATGCTCTATAGTGGTGTCATACTGCATTGTCCTAGCTGGTGCAGTATGAGAGGCGGCAAGGTGGTGCACAAAATTAATGAAGGGTATTTTCAATTATGTTGTGAGGCTTTTTCGAGGATGTGAACAAGACAATCACCCTAGACGATGTGACTTATTTCATTTAATGGTGCATGCTTTGTGGGTTTTATATGGAGGTCGGTGTTCATTCAATCGACTGGAAGAGGTTCTGGGCAAGCATCTGTGTGCAGGTCATGGAGAAACCTATTCGCCTAATGGCCATGCACAAGCTATGAGAATTCTTGGGGAAGATAACAAAAAATTGACTGCGTTTTGTGTTTAAGGATTGGGACCCTTTGGTTCTTGGCATGGTAGAGCTGGTCTTGGGTAAAGAATTCATGGTGTCCACTGAATGCTACCTCATGAACATGGATATAGCATCTCAATTTGTTGTAGCGCTCTTGCACTTGTAACTTCCAAAAGCAATGGTGTTGCTTATGGTGAGGAAGCTGGTAATGGTGGACCTTCTCAATGGGGTGGAAGATGTCATCATCATAGTAGACATGGGTGTGGCAATGCCTCGTCCGCGTGACCTGGCAAGATTTTTTTGGCCTCATGTTCACGTGAAACGGTATCCATTCCTTCTGGATGTCAAGGGAAATGATTTAGATGCACACAGAGAACGGGCGCGGCGAGGAGTAGACTTTCTAAAGGTATGGATGTATTTGGAGGCTATGTCGGGGGTGGACTAGAAGGAGCGGTTTTGTGAGTATTTTTTGGAGGAAGGAGTGATGTTAGAATGATAATTATTGCTTTGCACAAAGAACGAGCGTGACAAGGAGCAGACTTTATGAAGGTATGGTTGTATTTGGAGGTTGCACTAGGGGTGGACTGGAAGGAGCGGTTTCATGAGTACTTGTTGGAGGAAGGAGTGCTATTCGAATGATGATTTTGGCTTTGGGGTGTGGTGTCTAAAAGTTTTGATGATATTTTGTGTTTGTTCCTTTAGTTTTTTGGTGGTCGTGCTACGACAATAAAGGTGTAAAATTGGTTGGTGGTCCTCACATCTTTTTGTGATATGTAATGGTTTGTTCGGTCTGGGTTACTTGTGTTTGGTCAGTCCCAAGTAGAAATTTGTATGGTTTGGTAGTGGGTGCAGTGTTGGGGTGGTGGGTCTAGGTTGATATCATCACCATTGAGGTAGAGCTTTGTACAAACTTTTTTGAAATTAATAAAATACTATTTACGCATATAAAAAAAAAATCATTGTTTCAATGGTATTATTACCTTAATAAATATTAATAAATTATTTTTCTTTGAAAGTTCTAGCATCAAGAGATGGACTAACTTGACTCTAGCACAAAGTTAGTTTCTAAAAATAATTGGCAAAAAGACAACACTAGATAGGAGAGAAGAAACATACCTTGGGGAAACTTATTATAGATTGGAGAATTATATACGAAGTGAACTCAATAATGAAAGATTCCATAAGAACTTGATCAAGGTTAATCACAAACTACGATGTTTACAAAATTTTAAAAATCAAGGAGCCAAATTAAGGGAAATAATAAATTCAACATTTAAAGTTGAAAAAGAGTAGGGAAAAATTGGACCTATTAGGGTAGGTGATGAGTTTGTGGATGAAACAAATGAAATGGAAAAATATTTCAAACACTTCTATAAAAAAATCTTCACTTTTGAGTATGATAATGTTGAAATCAATGATGCAAGGGATTTTTGTAAAAATATTATTCCTATAAAATTGAGTGAAGATAATTCTATATAAATAAAAAAATACATTTCAAAGGAGGAAGTGATCAATATATCAAATATCATTTCAAAATAAAAAATCACTAGGTGTTGCTAATTAAGCTTTCAACCAAGTCTCTTTGGGTAAAGAAGTTGATAGGGATATTACTAAGTTGCTTATAAAAGGAGATTAGAGATATTATAAAAAAATGGAGACTTATTACTCTCCTTAATGTATCTTATAAAATCATTGCTAATTAATGGATCTTAAACTATTTGAGATGCTCCCTAAAATAAAATTTTGAAACTCAATATAGTTTCATAAAAGGGATATGGATTCTTGAAAATATTATCATAATGTAGGTCCTGTTGGAGTAGAAAATAATGAATGCAATATTCAAACTACCATAAAATGAATCAAGCACAATGCAATAGCCAAATGACTATCACAAAATGTGTAGAATACAAAGATCACTCCTTGTTTATATAGAACGAGGAGGAAGTAGGAAGGTGAAACAAAAAGATTGATTAACCCTCCAAGTGATGCGACACATGCAGAACACTTGGGACAAGTCTGAAGGCATGTGTCAAGTGTCAATGAGTTGAGACAACTAAACCACTAAGTGAACTTAAGCTAGTTTGAATAGGACTACTAGGTGTAGAAACTAGGTAGATGATAACTAGATACATATAAAAACTTTTCACACTAACATGCCCCCTTTAAGTGATACTTGGGAGTAAGTCACTAAAAGATGAGTCCCGACAGCAAGGCCTCCAAAAGAGAGAAAACCCAGTGGGAAAAAACTCCTCTCCAAAAAGGAGAATTATATACAAAGGAGGACTCAAGACCCCTAAGAACAACTTCCTTTTCCCCAAGCAATTGTCGCAATGCAATAAAGTGAGGCAATGCTAAAGGTTTAGTGAATATTTTTGCAACTTAATCCGCGGTACATAAATACTCAAAGGATAGAACACCATCTTGGATAAGTTGTCGAATTCAAAGTGCATATGAATCTCGATGTGATTTGTTTGTTGATATTAGGTTGTGTGAAATGTGAATGACACTTTAGTTATCACACCAAAGTATAGTAGATTGATCAAGTGGAAGACCAAACTCTATCATAAGATTTGTCAAATCCATGGATAGCAAGAAATACTCCTCGATACTCAACCTTAATAGATGAAAGTGCAATAGTGGTTTGCTTCTTGCAAGGCCATGGAATTAGATGAGAACCAAGAGAAAATAACCAAAAGTGGACTTCTGATAATCAATATCTCCTACCCAATTTGAGTCAATATAGCTTACTATCTATGAATCTCTGGTGCGTGTTGAATACAAGATGAGTGGTGTCGTTAATATATCTTAAAATACACTTAGCTTCCTTCCAATGACTATCATGAGGGTCATGTGAAAAATGGGAGACAAGCCCAACAATAGAGGTAATATCTAGATTTTTGTATTTGTCAAATACAAAAGACAACCAATTAATTGTCTATACAAAGTAGCATCAACACTAGGTGTGGTGCAAATGGTAGTCAAAGTGACACTAAATTGAAATGGTGTAGGTGCTTACAATCACTCACATGAAATCAATGAAGCAAGTCAATGGAATACTTCTAATAGTATATGGAAATCCCCTAAGTAGGCTAAAGAACCTGAAGACTAAGGAAGAAATGCAGAAGCCCAAGATCTGTCATGTCAAAGTGTGCCATCAAACTATGTTGAATATCCCAAAGCATGGATGAGGAACTAATAGTAAGGATCAAGTCATCAAAAAATAATACTAGTACAAAGGTTCATCCCCATTTCTTTGAATGCAAATTGTGTTATTCGAGTGACATTGAGTGAAACTACATGTAAGAAAGAAACCATCAATCTTCTCATACCAAGCCCTAGGGGTTTACTTGAGACCATATAAAGAATGACATAATCTGCAAACAAGTAAAGAGTCTTGGAAAAATCCTGGAGGTTGTTCCATATAGATATCCTCATGAAGATAACCATGTATAAAGGCACTCTTCACATCCATCTGATAAATTGGCCATCTCTATGATGCAAAAATAAAATGAATATGGCAAACCGAATCCATATTTTCTATAGGGGAAAATATCTCAAAGTAGATAATACCCTCAACTTGTGAAAAACCCTTAGCCATAAGATGTGCTTTGTATCTTTTGATAGAACCATCAAATTCATATTTGGTGTAGTACACCCACTTGCACCGAACTAAATTTCTTCCCTTAGGAAGAGTAACTAAATCCCATGTGTTATTCATCAATGAAAAATACTCTTTTTTCATAGCACTATCCCAATTTGGAATATCGAAAGCCTCTGAAAAACTTTGCAAATCTAGAGATATAGCATGACTCAAATGAATAGTGTTGGAAGTCTATGAACAAGTGCATCTAGAGGATGTAGGATCACCAACTAAAGAATCAACCTCCTCAATAACACCTCTATCCCACTTGGGAAAAACACAAGTGGTAGGAGGTGGTGGGAGTGGAGGTGGTAGTGGAATAGGACTATCATTTGAAGTATCCTCAAGTACTAAGGTATCAACATGAGGTGAAGAAGGAAAAGGAGGCAGTGAGGAAGAACAATATGATGAAGGAGCCATCTGTGTGAAAGACTCATCAAGTTGGAAATCTCTATAAAAGTGGACATACCTAGTGACAAGATAAAATCATCTATAGGATTTCACATCCTCACAATAACCAACAAAGACATATTGTTGAATCTTCTTCTCCATTGCCTTACATCAACCATCTAGTATGAATGCCCAAGCTTCACTACCAAATACTTTGAAGAAGGAAACATCAGGTTTGATTCTAGACCCAACCTCCTTTGGAGTGAGTTTCTAAATGACCTTGTGGGGAGTATGGTTCTAAATATAGTTGGCACAACTGATAGCTTCGGCCCAAAATAATGGGGCCATAGACCTAGATTGAAGCATACAATTTTCTATCTTCTTTAATATTTTTTCTTTCTTTCAGCAACACCATTCTGCTAAGGAGTATAGGGAACTAAATACTGATGTCAAATACCATGCTCAACACAATACTCCATAAGGGATTGGTTCATGTATTCCCCCCATTATCTGTGCGAATCTTTTGAATAAAAGAACATGTTTACTTTTGCACAAACACCTTGAAGGTTCTAAAAGTGTTGAAGACAAAACTTTTGTACTTAAGAAAGTACACCCAAGTGCAACAAGAGTAATCATCAATGAAAGTGAGCACATACTTCACTCCTAAAAATGAAGAAGTTGGGAATGACATGAGGTCAATATGAACCAACTCAAGTAAGGTGGTAGCACGATGGGCCTTACCCCAATTTGGAAAGGGCTCCTAATGATTTTTTCCAAGTACATGACCTTAAAAAATTCCCTTTATGCACAAGACACCTTAGAGATTCTAAGTACCATAATCTTATTACTCAATTGCTAAAGATACCTATAATTGAGGTGTTCAAACCTCTTGTGCCGAAGTCTTCTCAAATAGTTAGCATGGGCAATATGTGATGCTCCACAAGATGAATCAAAACTATGAAACCTATACAACCGAGACCCATGATCTTCTATTCCTAATGCAAAAATCCTCTCTGGATGGTGTAGTTGTCAAATAACTACATCATGTGGTGTAAACTCAACTAAATTTCTATCACTAGTATGACAAATCTGGTGAAATGAAAGGAGATTAACTAAAATATTCGGAACATAGAGAACATCCTAATGCTACCTTCTATCAACTATATTTTACCTAACCCCATAATTGAAATTTGTGAAGACTTTCCCATGGAAATCTAAGTAGTGTTGTCAGAAATAGATGTGAGAAGATCCTATGAGTGATTCATGTGGCGTGAGGCTCTTGAGTCAACTATCCAAATATCTTTTGATAAATCAAAACCTCTAGCTATAAGGGCATGTTACTTAGTAGGTTTGGGAAGATCAATGTGGTGTCTCTGCATGACCTCTTCCATAGCTGCAATCCTCTATAAATAAAATTTATAATCATGATTCTATAATCAAGCATAATGAAGTTTCTTTTTAGATTTGTAAGTCTTCTTTCCTAACTGTGTAGATGATGTGGCTTGTGTATTGAGTAGATTCTTTTGCTTAGATGATGGCTCATTTCTTGAATCTGATTCTGCCTTAGGTTTATTAGAAGGATTCTTTCATTTTCCCTTCAATGATTGGATGAGTGCTTGACTTTTTAAAGATTTGATAGAATCCATAGAGATTAATTTATATTGTTCTCTTGTGATTCTATCACAAATTTGTTCAGAAGATGAAATTACATGTGTTTCCAAGAGAGTACATGGTAGAGTAAAAGGAAGAAGAAAATATCTTATAAGGACCTCTTAACTTTGACAAAATCAAGAAGACACACTCTGTCTATTTTCTTTACCATAACCTTGAAGTCTAGAAATCAAAGACTTAAATTGAACCAATAAATTTTCAATAGAAGAGAAGGCATTAGGAGACAATGTTGTTAATTCAACATCCAATTGTAGAATCTTGAATTCATCAAATTTACCAAAGAGATACTCAAAATTTTCCCACATTTTCTTAGGATTTGTACAACTAGAAATGTGAAATTGTAAATTACCAGAAACAAGAAGACCTATTATTCCCATTGCTTCATCTAAGGCATTGTAGCATGGTTTGAATCTGTCGTGGAGTCTTGCTTAGGAGGGAGAATTAATAAATGACATGAACATTGCCACCATCAACCAGGGTTCAGTAAGAAAGTGGGAGAATGTGAGATTTGTTGGTTTGTTCCTGTTGTGTTTAAATTTGGTTGTATATTGAAGATTGAAGATATAAATAAATATTTTTAAGGTGCTTTTTGTTGTGATAAGGAGAAATAAGTGTGTAATATTTTTTTAGTATTATTGATTAATTATATATAATGGGATCTACTTTGTATGAAGATGGTATTTTGTCTCTACACATTAAAATTGACAACTCGAAAGAAGTGAATAAAATAACATAATGTTGGAGGCTATTTCAACCTACTTTTATGCAGTTTTGTGCTCAATATATTTTGCTACAACAAGAAATAGATAGGCTGCAAGAACATATACCAAATGCCTCAACATAGAACAAAGATGTTGAACAAGCTGTTCCTTCTAGTACTTCTACACAACAAGTGAATGAAAAGCCAATTGTGAGAGTTTGGGAGTCTCAAAAAATAAACAAATGAAAATGTGGTTTTGGTTATAAGAGTGTTGTTGGGTCTTATGTTCCAAAGTATTCCAAACCCATCAAATTTGTATCTGGAGGGCTTATGAATGCATGTCAAGTTGAATCTTCCTCTACAAGTGCTAAATTGGTACAATCAAAATTGTGTTCCTATTGTGCTCGTCATGGCCATACATCGGTTTCTTATTTTGATCTACACCCCTGTTCATTATGTGGTCAACATACTCATGATTTTTCTCATTTTTCCATAAGAAAGAGCAAAAACTTATGTTATGTGTTAATAATCCTTTTTTTGAATCAGTTTTGGTGGAGATATCAGATGGATCTTTAAAGACTACAATTGTGACATCTTTGACAGAGGTTGGGCCCAATGCCCCAAATAAGGTTACATGTTGAATGATGTTAATAATGATGTTGGTGATGAAAATGATGTTGATAATGTTGTTGGTGATGACAATGATGTTGATACTGTTGTTGGTGTTGAAAAGGATGTTGGTAATAGTGTTGGTGATAAAAATGTTGGCATTATAGGTTCTCTTTATGTTCGAGATGAATTTGATTTGAATTTTTATGATTTATTTTGATGATGTTGATGCAGTTGTTGTTGTGGTGTATTTTCCTCGCAAAGGAAACCTTTGTTGGTATTTGGGTGGAGACTTACAAAGATGAGTGATATGTTCTTCAGATGTTTTTCCTATTTACTGAGTATGTGGCATTGTTGGTGATAGCTTTGGACATTGTTTGGTCCTAAAAATTGTTGATTTATGGTTGGACTATATTTTGAGATCGCAAGTTACTAGTTTTTGAACCCTGTAGATAGAGAGGAGAGGGCCATGTATGGTCATGATTTGGAGTGAGCACTAGAAGAGTGACTCACAATGGTTCACTATTGTTGGATCATTTTTGATTGGAGTGAGCGCTAAAAGAGTGACCCATGATGGTCACTTGTAGGATTATCATCTTTGATTACAGAGTGAGTTACATTGATGATTGGAGATTGCAAATTCACCGATTTTGGGAGATGGCTAGGGAGAGGCCCTAAGTCAGATAATGTTGCAACACGTTTTTTGAAGATTTTCTTCAAAATGTCCATTATGGGGGAGAGAATATGGAATAATGACTATTTTTTTCTCCAATGTTTATTATTGAAGAGAATGTTGGATAATGAACATTGTTAGAAATTAGTTTTTTGTTAACAGACAATTGTTTGGATATGACAGTAGTTATTCCATTCAATTTTATATTAACTTGTATAAATACACAACTACATGTGAATGAGAAAGTAGCAAGTTTATGGTGTGCAATATTATTTTTTGTGTTGTATATAGTTTTGTTTGTAATCTTCAACTCCTTCAAAATTTAACTCCTATTGAGGCTATAATTTAGGAAGTAGTCTAAGAGGCCACATGGGTGAATGTTGCACAAGGGTTTGAGATGAGGGAATTATTAGTAACAAAATGTCATCTTGTTTCCTCCTATGCACTGTAGGTGCAAGGAACAAATGATGAGGCCACAATATTAATTGTAAAGGAAAAAAGAATTGAATGCCACTTGGTGTTGTATAGGTTGATGGGCAAAGATCAAAATAGGATCTTTGACAAAGCTTGCTTGGCATAGCGTGAGGGTGATCGAAGTGGGAAGGAAATGGTAGACTATGACGCCTCCTCCTACCAATGTATACATGTCACTTGGAAATACCATAGTATGGTGTAAATTCAATACCAAACTCGTAGATCACGTGGAAAGATTCACGTCAAACTTTACTATGTGGAAGTAATTCCTACAAATAATTATTATCCAAACAAAATATGGATTTTCCATAATTTGTCTGCAAAGAAAATGGAGTCTCTACTCTCTATGTAGAGAAAGAAATGGTCAAATAATCAACAAAGATAATTAAATAAACCTACAAAATAGGCCAAGAACCTTATGTGCAAATAAGAAAAAATGCCTATAAGATACAATTTTTTATCCAAATGGAAAAATGGGTAGAGGGAAAATTGGCCCTCTTCTAAACATTTTTTTGAATTTTTAAAAAACTTTTCGTACAAATGGTAAAAAATTGGAAAAAACCAAAAATTATCAAAATTAATAAAATGAAGGGTATTTTTTTGTTTCTCAACCCTTTTGGATGCAATAACGGTGTCTATTTGGCTTATTGATGTTTCGTTGATAGGGTTGAAAGCTTGATTTACCAAAAAAATGAGAAGGAACATACAATTCAACTCTTTGAGACCATGTTGGAGAAAATAATGAATGCAATATTCAAATTACCAATTGAAATGAATCAAGCATAATGCAAAATCCAAATAACTATTGAATAGAATATGTAAAATATAATGATCAATCATTGTTTATATAGAACAAAGTGGAGGTAGGAAGGTGAAACATAAAGACTGACTAACCCTCCAAGTGATCTGACACATTAGAACTTGGGACAAGTGTGAAGGCATGTGTCAAGTGTCTATGAGGTGAGACAACTAAACCACTAAGTGAACTTAAGCTAGTGTGAAGAGGACTACTAGGTGTAGGAACTAGATGAATGATAACTAGATACATAAAAACACTTTTCACAATAAAAATTCTAAACTAGCGAAAGAGCTCAAATCACGAGGTTTGTATGATGCTACTAGATTTTGAAAAAGTTTATGATAGAATAGAATTGTCCTTCACTTTGTTTGTTAAAGAATCCTTTGGTTTTCCTTGTAAATTTTATGATTGAATTAAGATGTTATTTAAAGATGCTTATACTCATTGATTTTAATGGCTCATTAACAAAATATTTCCCTCTATAGAGATCCATAAGACACAGTTGTCCTTTAATGCCTTACTTATTTGTTATTACTTCATATGATCTCTAGTATATATTAATAACTAACTTAATTAGCTCTCCAATAAAGGGGATACAATCATCTAATTATACAAATTTAATCAATATTTAATATGCATAAGGTAGTACTTTGATTATTGAGTTGGCTGAAGTAAATTTTGATAATATAATTGATAGGTTGAAAATTTATTGTAAGACATCTAGGGATATTGTTTTAAAAAAAAATTGATTATGCTGGGGTGGAAAGACTCTTCTCCTATTTATCTTACGAATAAAAACTAGCAATGGGGAGAACCTAACAAGAGTGTGAAATATCTAGACATTCCTTTTGTTCCTGACCCTTCATTAAAGGAAACATGGAAGAGGAAATTCAAAGAGATTGAAAATAAGATTGTTAAGTGGTAGACTCAATTTCTTTCCATGCTTGGAAAATTTTAAGTTTTTCAAAAATAAATTTTTAATATATCATTTACAATTCTTTTACTTGGCTTTTTGGTTGTTGTCAAGTTGAAAAAAAAAAATGCTAGAAGTTTAATGTGGTCTGATGATAATGGTAACGACAAGAGGCATGCTATAAAATGGGCACGGTATCATATCCCTAAATATGAGGGGGTCTTGAAACTTAAAGATACCAAATTCGAAGGTATTTCTCTTTCCATCAAGTGGATTGTCAAAGCTTCTAATATGCATGAACTTTAGAAAATAATATAACTAGAAACAACATTGCTTTGGTTATTTAGAAGGTTTTTCATCCTTGTAATCTAGTGGTTGGTAATTTTTGTATTAGACCTATTTGATCAAGTGCATTTTGTAATATTTAGAGAGCCTGGGAGAGTGTAAAATGCCTTTTGAATGGATGTGAAGCCTTCTCTATAGTGGAAGGAGTATTCACTAGCCATAGGTCTATTGGTGGAAACTTAAGCGAAATAATAAACCTCGTGTATTACTTGTTAGGAAAATGTGTCTCAACCATGCAATTACATTAGGTTTATTGTTGATAGGTAAGCGCAAGGGGATCAGGGGATACCCCCCCATGAGGGGTTTGGGGGTGCACCCTTGAAAACCAAATATTATGTATATTTTATTATTGTAAATCTGGATTGTTCACCATTAGGTCTCAAATCTAATGGTAGATATTTTGTTGGCTTGACATGCCCTAGAAGGCAACCCTATTTTATGAGGGCTTTGTATTATGATTTTGGATTATGATATATTCAGAGAGTCTGATAGTGGTTGTGTTGCCTTTAGATCTTTGGTTGGTGATACTCCTGTGAGAAGCTTGCTCTGCAAGTATATTGTAAGCTTTGTGATTTATGAATATTATATTGGGAAACTTTTGGACTTTGGGGTTTTTCTCTTGAAAATATTTTATCCACGTAAATCACTGTGTTGTGGTATGCATGATATTTATGTTTATTTATGTTTAAATTTTTATACCTATTGTAAAAATCTATGAATTTTTGCATTATCCTCCTCTTAAGATTAGTGTAGGAAGTTGTTCAATTACCTTAGCTTCCTTACAAGTTATTAGAGCCTAATCACCTTTGGTTTCAATTGTGGGTTGTTGGGTTTTTTGAACTACTCCAAATTTGAGTGGGAGCTTGTGTAGAAGACACTTTGTGATCTTGTTGCAAGAATTTTCAAATGGCAAGTTCCTAAGGGAGAATAGAGGTGGATGAATTTTTTGGAAATAATTTTGAGATGTGGAAGCTAAAGATGGAGGATTTGTTGATAGATCGAGATCTGTAGGATGTTGTTGATGAGAAAGTTTCAAGGCATGTAGATCCTACTTTGGCCGCTCAATATGATGTTATGGATTGTAAAGCCAAGGGTCTAATTAGATTGTGCTTGGAAAACTCTGTTTTAATCAATGTCCATGAAGAGACCTCTACACAAAAACTATGGAAGAAACTTGGTGAGATATATCAAGCCAAATCTTTAGTGAACAAGATTTTCTTAAGGAAGAAATTGTATTCCTTGAGAATGGAAGAGGGTGGATGAATCACAAACCACTTGGAAGCATTCAATATGTTGGTAGCTTAGTTGGCATCAATTAGTGTCAAAATAGATGAGGAGGAGAAATGCTAGATCTTGATTTATTCTTTTCCTAATTCGTGGGATTCTCTTGTTATGGCTATTGGGAGTATTTTTGTTATCTTGAAGATTGAAGATGTGGTAGGTTCTTTGATTTCTGAAGAGATGAAGAGAAAGGTATCCATTAGTGACAAGGAGGCCCTAAATGTTTATGGAAGACCTAAGGAAAAATTCAAGAAGAACAAAAAGCGCGATAAATTCAAGTTCAAGTGGAGATTCAAATCTCCTAGAAAGTCCAAAGTTATTTGCTAGAACTATAGTAAGTATAGACATATTCGTAAGGAATGCAAAGAAGAAAAGAAGAAGAAATTTGATTATGATTCTGAGCCTGAGAAGGAAGATGGTGATGCATTCATTGTAGCTTTGGAAACTCGTGCAGGCAATGATGCATGGTTAATTGACTCGGGTGCATCTTTCCATATGACCTTTAATAAAGATTAGTTTTTTGAATATGAAGAATTTGATGGAGGTAAGGTGTACTTGGGTGATGATTCTTATTTAAATATTATTGGTTGTGGTAAAGTTAGAATCAAGTTTCTTGATGGTAGAATAAAAAGGATTAATGGTGTGTTGCATATCCCTATATTAGCATGAAATTCACTATCTATGAGCAAACTAATAGATGCAGGTGTGCAAGTAGTACTTTATGATGCAAGATGGTTAGAGGTGATATGGTGATTGCTAGAGGTTTCATATATGACATATTGTATAAGCTTGATGCATGCGTTGTTGAGTGCAATAGTACTTTTGTGAAAAGAAAGTCTGTGGAAGAGGTGAGGGTTTCATATTCAACAGATGGTCATGGTTTTTGGGTACCCAAGGGTGCTCTTTCTTCTGAATCAAAGTTACTTGTAGAGAAAACTATGCTATGAAGCCAAAGACTTGGCCCCATTGGAGAAAAGGGTCTAAGGACCTTGAAAAATAAAACCTTGTTGAAGGGTTGTTTGAATGTAATCTTGAATTTAATTTTTGTGAGCATTGCATTTATGGAAAAAAAATTGTGCTTAGTTTTACTCGAGTTCTCATAAATCTTGTGGTGTATTGGATCTTATTCTTTCTGATGTGTTTGGTCCTATAGATGCTCTTTCAATTGGTAAATCCACATATTATGTTTCATTTATTGATGATTAAAATAGAAGGACATGGGTATACTTTCTAAAGAGTAAATATGAAGTTTTCAATCGATTTAAAGAATTTAAAGCAATGGTTGAGTTGTAGAAAGAAGATAAAATATTTGAATTGATAATGGTGATGAGTTTTTCTTTGATGATTTTGATAGATTCTGTAAAGATTGTGATATTCATAGATAAAATATAACTATGTATTCCCCACAATAGAATGGAGTTGCAAAAAGAATGAATAGGACACTGATGGAGAAGGCTTGGAGTATGTTCAGTGGTGCTAGTCTAGAACAAAGGTTTTGGGATGAAGCTATTATCACTGCTTATGACTTGATTAATATATCTCCTACATCATATCTTGTTGATAAGACACATATAGAGGCATGTTCGAGTCACAAGCCTTCATTAAGATATCTTAACATTTTTGGCTATGAGGCATATGCACATTTGCCAAAGGAGAAGCAAACAAAGAACAAAGTTCGAGAACAAGGCTATGAAATGTATCTTCATCGAATATAGTTATAGTGTGAAAGGATACAAGATTTGGGATCCTATTGCACAAAAGGTAATATATAGTACAATTGTTATTTTTAGGGAAACTAAGCCTTCTTCTATTACATTGCAGCTAGAAAAAAGTAAATAGGAAGATGTGATTCAATTTCCTTCTACACTTGAGAAAGTTGAATCAAGGCCCATGGAGAGACAAGAAGTTGAGGAGAGATCATCTAGCTCTGAATCTTCAAAAGAGGAGGAAGATCCTCCAACTCAGCCTGTTCATAGGTATACAAGGCATATACAACCACTTGAAAGGTATTCACTTGATGATTGGAGATATATTTTTGCTTTGAATACTAACATGGATGAACCTAGATTGGTAGAAGGGGAATTATGTATGAATGATGCAAAATATTGGAAGATTATTATGGATGAAGTAATGATAGCTTTGAAAAAGAATGATACATGGGATCTTGTACCATTTCCTGAAGGAAGAAAACTTGTTGGTTGCAAACATGTGTTCAAGATAAAGTCTGGTTCATATGGAGGTATTGAGAAGTTTAAATCAAGGTTGGTTGCAAAAGGTTACTCTCAAGTTGAGGGTGTTGATTATGGTGAGATATTTGCTCCTGTTATGAAAATGACATCCAATACATTTTTTCTTTCTATTGTTGTTCCGTATGATTTAGAAGTTGAGCAAATGGATGTGGAAATTGCTTTCCTTCATGGTGACTTGGAGGAGGATATTTATATGACACAAGCAGAGCACTACGTGGTGAAAGGTAAAAATAAATTGGTTTGAAAATTGAAGAAATATTTGTATGGCCTAAAATAGAGTCCTAGGATGTGGTACCAGAAATTCAGTACATATGTGTTGAGTTTGGGATTTGAGCGTTCTAAATTAGATCATTGTGTTTATTATAAAATTTATGGTGATCGTTTCCTGTTTATTGCGTTATATGTTGATGATATGTTATTTATTGGTAAAGGGAAAGGTAAAGGGAAATGTATGTTATTTATTGGGATTAGGACAGTAGCTCCTAACAAAATTTCTCCCCATGGTTTTTCCCTTATGGGGTTTTACATGTAAATTTGGTGTCATCTATGTTCTTCTATGGATGCTTATTTTCTTTCTTGTTTTGATTAAGTAGATGGATGCTTAATTGGTATAACTTAGCATCAATAGTTATAATTGGGATTGAAATTGAAGCATATTGATTCACCCCCCTCTTAATATTTCAGTGTGTTCAATAGTTGATAGGAAACATATTGTTGTTGTGGTGTTTGAGGTATATGTTGTTGTTGATGTTGGGAGATGTATTGATGGTGTTGAAAGTGTTGTTGTGGTGTTTTAGGTTGTTGTTGTTGTTGTTGATGTGTGGGTTATTGTTGGGGTGTTGATTGATGTTGTTGAGGTGTTAGTTGATGTTGTTGGGGTGTTGGTTGATGTTGTTGAGGTGTTGTTGTCTATTTTTTGAGTGTTGTGAAATGTTAGGGACACTTGGGTGTATGTTATGTGAAGGGGTAGGTTTTGTGAATGGATTGGTTCCATAGTTTATTATTGTATAGTTTTAAAATTGCACCCCTTGAAATTTCACATACATTATTGCATCCACTTTAGTGTCCACTCCCCTAGAACTTGTGTAGGCTCATTTTAGCCCCTGCATCAACCTTTTTCCTTCTCAGGATGCTTAGTACCCCCTTTCAATAGCTACCCTTGGGTGTCAGCTTTGCATCAAACTTTGTACCTTCCCTGTTCACATTGTTTTGTAGCATGACGTGTTCGGACACTAGCACGCTGTGTGGACGTCTATGCACTGCACTAGCATCCTGCGATGTTTCAATGTTCAAATGACTGATTCCATGGATGTTTTCCACTTGTCACCTCCTTTGGTTGGTGTCCGTCCCTTCCTTCCATTTCCATTCCCTGTCCATTTCCATTTCTCTTCCACCTCTTTCCCTCCATTCCTTCCTTCCATTCCATTCCTTGTCCATTGTCCGGGTCCATTCCTCCACCTCCCAGTTTCCTCCTTGTCCATCCATTCCTTGGTTTTTTTTCTTTCACCACACGCTTTGTCCATTTTGGTTACACTCTTCCTCTCTATCTTTTGGCTATCCGTGGAGGTGGGAACACCAAAATGGGGGTTTGACTGAGGAAAACCCCTATACAGCCCCAACACACTCTCCAGATTTTACACATGCAGGTATTGAAGACATTCATTTTCTCAAGGCTTCATCACTTGCGTGGTTGTAAGTATTTCCTTTCTTCTCCTTATCTCTATCATTTCTACTTCACTTTATTTCAATTTTATCCTATTTTGTTATTTTCCTATGCTTTAGAAGTTCTCAACAATCAGAGTAGAAGTAGTCATTTAGCTATTTTCTATGACAAAATTGCTTTCTGGTCCGTACAAGATGCTAGCATGCTTTTGACATGCCAACGCGTTGCACTGTCATTTGTATTCTGCATTGTTGTCCTTTGGCTGAGAGCTTGTTAGTTTGTCCAAAAAATCTTTGTGACCTGCTATTTTAGATTCTAGAACTCTCGTCACTGTTCCTTGAGGTAGTTTAGGGTAGTTCGCCCCATGATGCTCTCTGAATGAAGAGAACTCATGAGTAGTGAATACCCCTTCTCTACATTTTTTTGAACCTGACGTGAAGGAGGGTACTTTTTAAAAAAACTTGGAATTTATTTACCTCTACTTGGTGTGGTCATAACTTTTGACTTGGTGCTCGGAATTCAAAACCATTTGCACCGTTGGAAAGGTCTCCTAGAGGACTAGCTCAGTCCCTAAAATACTATGCCTTTGGTAGTCAAATTTTAAGGATTGACGCAATTTTTGACCCCAAATTTTGCTTCGAAGACCTCCAAAAATGCAAATTACTAGAACCTAGAAAATACCGAAAAAATTAGAAAATCTAGATTTTCAATTTTTCTTAGTTATTTCACCAAAATGAATTTAATATCTTCTTTTATTAGTTTAGTATCTAGTTTTATTCAAATTTTTAATGATGTCCCATTTCATGCATGTGATGGTGACTTGGCCTTGCCTATGTCACTTGATATCTTTGATCCTTCTCACATAAGTCCTCTTGCTTCAAAGAATATTTTGTTGCAAGAAGATGAAATCATTGATACCTTCCTTAACATTACTCCAACTTCTCTTCATTCCAATGCACTCTCTTCTAGAGATGGTGCATTAGTGAATGATGAACCTCCTTCCACATTTGATCCTGTTTGGATCAATGTTGAGAATATGTCTTCAAATAATTATTCTACTAGTTGTGATGATTTTGTAAATGTGATCTATGTCTCTGCTGCCCCTCAAAGGCCTAAGAGACCAATTATTTATGTGACTCCAACTAGTCCTTCTCCTAAAAGGATTTGTTCTATTAATGTTGTTCCATTTGATAGCGATTCTCTCGATCCTTCTATGGATCCCTCTTACAGACCAGTAGCCCATACTTGTGAGAATAGAATGAATAAAAAACCAAGTCTTCCTTCAACACTTGAACCTACAACTGAAGCACTTGGTGACTACGATCTTGTCGAGCAACTCCGTGTTACTCTGGCCAAGTTCTCACTATGGGACTTGCTTTAGTTTGCTTCGGTTTATCAAGGTATGCTTTAGGAATCCTTGCAAAAGATCCTATTTCCTTCTGCCAGGCTAGCATATGCTGATGCATTGATAGCTTATATTCATGCGGATTTGCTGAATATTACTTTCTATCCATAGGAACTCCCACCTTTGAAAGTATAGAAGAAAGCAGATCCTTTAATGATTATTGTTAACATTAATAATATTGACATTAGACATACTCTCATTGATGTTGGTTCGATGCTCAATGTATGTAGCATTGATCTATTGCCTAAGATTAATATTGATTTGTCTTATCTTAATGCTTCTTGTATTGTTATTCGTGGGTTCGATAATGTTGGGTGACAAGCTCTAGGTACAATAGTACTACCTTTGCACCTTGGACCCATTCCTGTACCCACTCTAGTATATGTTATGTCATAAAAATTACCATATAACCTTCTTCTTGGTAGACCATGGATTCACACTATGGGTGCAATCCCATCTACCTTGCATAAATCAATTAAGTTCATTGCTAACAATAAAGTAGTCACAGTCAAGGCTGACCCTGATGCTATGCACTTATGTGAGATGGCAGCTATCGGTCAGGTTTCAGCTGTGCCTACTCTTATCCCTTCAGTGTCTTCCAATGTGTCGATGTTTACTCCATTAGTACCTACTACAAAGGATACTCTTGAGATGAATGTCCCTGAAGAAGATCCTTCTGAAACAAGAAATATTAAGTCTGCTCCTTCTACCTCTTCTCAAGAAAATGCATGTCTTGGTGATGATTGGGGTTCCTTAGACTTTACAGAATCCTTCACTGGAGAATATAAAGTCACCCCGATCCACTTAGACCTTTTGACAACATCATTCAAACCCGTCATCAAAGATGATTAATCTTTTGCATCGTGGGATAATGTGAACATAAATTGTAATGTTCTCAGTGTTGATCCTCCTTCTAAGGAAGATGATCACACTTATATTAAAGAGGTTAATGCTAGTAGTCCTATCAAGAAAGATAATGGTGATTTCGTAGAAGAGTATGGTCCCCCTAGCTAGAATAGTACTCTCCATGAGGATCCTCCAATTTTTCTTCCATCTTCGTATCTTCTTCTTACAAGCAATCAAAATTTTCTCCACAAGAGAAAGGGTTGCTTCTTGCTCCTCGTTCTTTATTTAAGAAAGAGAATATTTTGTTGCGGCTTCTAAAAGCTCGCTTAATTACTCTTCCTTCTCCTACATGCAAGAAATCTCATGAACATGATAAAGGAAAACATTCTTTCTGCACATACCATCGAGTGCCCAACCATTCCACTAGTGAATGCAAGGCCTTGAAGGATAAAATACAACTTCTTGATTCAGGTACCATCAAACTCCCGTTTGATTGACACAACTGCCTAAACTTTGCATGACAAGTGATAACGAGGTTTACCTCTATCATGCATGTTCTAAGTGTCTTACAGAGTTCCCCTCCCCTATGTGTTGGGGGCAGTGATAACTCATTCTGAAGATGTGTGTCCTTCTTAAGGACCTCCTCTCTTCTCTATGCCTTTCAAATAAAGCATCCCTTGAGTGGACCCCTTATCTCTTGAAGGGTTCTCGAGGGACCCCCTTTGAAAGTTTTTATCTCAAACGAATCCTATGGCGTCTAGCTTGGGGGCAGCCCGACTAGACCTTTCCTTTCAAACAGTGCATCCCTTGAGTGGACCCCTCTTCTTTTGAAGGGTTCCTAAGGGACCCCTTTGAAAGCCTTCCAATTTAATTGAAAGTCTGCATGATTTTTTGCTTACCTGTCTACGTGGCCACTTTCGCTTTGCAGGTGCACCTATGAAGCCACTTTCCGACTTTGTGGAGTCCCCTTCCTTTGGTTTCCTCCATGCGAGAGATCTTGGGGGATACCTCCCTGCAAGTCTACAGGTTTGTGGGGAACTTCTTCTGAGCTTCCTCCATGTGAGAGATCTTGGGGGTCGCTCCCCTATAGGTTTGTGGGTTTGTAGGGCACTTTCTGGGTATCCTTCATGTGAGAGATCTTGGAGGACACCTTTACTTGCTGGGATTACCAAAAGCCTACTTGAGGCACCACATTCTTAAATTTTCTTTCTTCTCCAGTTATATTTATTAGATGAGATCTACATCTTCTTCATCTGTGTATATACCTTCCCTCCTCTTCATTTTAGAATTCTTCTGTGCATTGTCCCTTGAATTTGAGGGAATGATGCATGATCTTTGAGACAACAACTACATCAGGTCTCTTTTAGCACACTTCAACTCCAAATCCTTTGGATTTTTATATTTCTAACATTTATTTTTTAAGTTACAGGTTTTTTTCTTATCCTAATGTTGTTTCTTGGTCTTCACACAGGGCCGCTAACACGGATTCAGGATTCTGCTTTCTCTACAATATCATGCGGCATATGATGTTATTTATATTTAGTGGATTTCATGCAGCCATATTAAGGTAGATTAACACCTAAAGGTGGGAAAAATCTCGCCGTTCATAGATTACCTTTCCATTCACCTTCTTCCGGCTTCCATGAGTATCCACTCCCTGGAACTTAATGGCAAAATCATTTTAAAAAGCCCATAAAGCCATACCATCCTCAAGGATGAAGATCAACACCCTTTTCAATAAAGCTTCACCCTTATTATTAATTGGCTTTTGCATCAAACTTTATTGCTTCAATTCCGCGTCGTTTTGCTTAGCATGAAGATAATAAATACCGGACATAATGATGTCACACTAAGCATCATTATGATGTTTCAACCATTCAAAACAAGTAGTTTGTGCGTGTTTTCTTCCATTCTGCTCCATTCCATTCCTTCCTTCCATTCCTTCCTTCCTTCCTGTCCATCCATTCCATTATCCACTGTCCATTCTCCTTCCACCCCCTCCATTCATGGTAGTCTGGGTTCTTGATTTCCCTACATATCCATTCCGATTACCTCCTCCTATCTTTAATTTGTCTGTATGGAGGGTGGGAACACCAAAGCAGAGGTTTGACTGAGGCAAACCCCTATACAGTCCCAACACTTTCTCTCAATCTTATAGACGTAGGTATTGAAGATATCTACCAGCTAGAGGCTTAATTAGTTGGATTGTTGTGAGCATCTTCTTTCATTTCTTCTCCTTATCTCTATACTCCATTTCTATTCCTTTATTTGGGTTTTATCCCATTTCATTATTTTCCTATGCTTTAGAAGTTCTCAGCAATCAGAGTAGTAGTCAGTTAGATAATTTTTGTGACAAGCTTATTTTTTGGTCCGTATAAGACACTAGCGCACTTCTGAGACGCCAACGCGTCACGCTGTGGTCCATATTTTGTGCTGACGTCCTTTGGCTGAGAGCTTGTTAGTTTGTCCAAAAAATCTCTATGACCTTCTCTTTTAGATTCTAGAACTCTCACCACTATTCCTTGAGGTATTTTAGGGAAGTTCACCCCGTGAGGCTCTTTGAATGAAGAAAACTCGTGAGTAGCGAATCCCCCTTTTCTACAATTATGTTAGGATTTTTGGGATTTGGAATGCTTGGATTGGGTTGATTTGATGTGTATGTTGTAGATGAGGGGTTGTTTTTGTTTGGAAGACCTAGGTTTGTTTAATTTCCCATCCCTTAGTTATAGAACAACATATTTACGTATTATCTTGAAAAAGGTAACAAATTCATGTCAAATGGAGTTATGGTAGGTTGAATTGACACAATTTGTATAAAAGGTGTCAACTAGTATTTGTTTTATGACATGATGCACCAAAGTTTTATTTTCATATGTATGATTAGTAGATGTTATGTGTAAGGGTTTGTTCCCTAAGTGGGTTAATGTTAAAATTAGTAGGAATTTTGGCACCTCCTTGTGCAAGTTTGAGTAAGTATTGATTAGGGTCAGCATGTAACATGACATCAAGTGCTCTAAGAAGAGATGGGTCTTGTCTCATTTCTAGGAGTTGTTTGAGATTATACTCTATAAACCCTTAATGTTCGTTAGTAATGTCTTCTCTGATGACTCTTTGTTCTTGTTGCTTTTTGGGGAGTAATATACTATCTAGGATTAAGCTTGACACTAGGTATTCCTATGGTTATTTTGGTAGCACTTTTGGGAGTGGGTCCACTAGAACTACTAGGATTAGATTCTATTTTTTTCATGTGTTGGGACCTCATTATAGGCATAAAACTTGTAATGATCCTATGAGATATGGGGTGTAATATTGGATGAGGATGACATGAGTGAATGTTTGTTTTGTGTCAAGTTGAACTTGTAAAGACATCTAGGTAGGCTTTGATAATGTTTTGATGATGATTGGATGGGTGGAAGATATGAAACCTTTAATAGACAAAGTTTTGACTAGGTCCCGCTTTTGATAGGTGTTTGATGATAATTCTTTCTTGTCCTAGACTAATGAGTCCAAGCAAAGAAAAGGATAGTGAGGTTACAAACTTAGAAGTAGACAATGACTACTAAGCAAGCTAGCTCACAAAGATTTGATGCTAATTTAAATAGGTACTTGAAAAGGACTATTTCTTAAGCAATAAGCTAAACTAGAGGATAAGATATGCAATCTAAATTAATGGCTTATGTTAGATGTTTGGTTGTTGTTGGATTGGTTGTTTACTATTTGTTGATGGTGTTGATGTTTGGTACAAGGAATACTAATATATGACTAAAGAGGTCCAATGTGACAAAATGAGATGGGAATAAGATAAAAAATTTTGTTATGCTATTTAGGATGCTAGATATGGCTACAAGTTTGTTTGATATAGGTATTTGGTCCTATAATGACTGATGATAGAATTTTGGAATCTAAGATTTTGACAATTTCGGAAAATTTTGACTAACAGTCAAATGCGTCACTTGTGAAAGTGTCGATTTAACCTATCAAAAGTATGATTTTAAAAGTTTTAGGATTTGTCAAAATCATGATTGTATTATAGTTAGAAGAGTTACTATGTCTATTTGTCTTGATGAAGAGGATTTTTTTAACAAAAGTTTCAAGTTTTAAAAAAGTGTCGATACACAAACTCAAAAGCATCAATATAAAAAATCAAATGCATCAAAGATGCAATCAAAAGTGGTGTGAAACTTCAGAAGTGCTACTATGGTGTAGTCAAAAGCATCATTGTTACTCAAAAGCAGGATTTTTGTAGTTAACCTAAATTAGTCTAAGGTTTTGAAATTTAGTGTTGTCTTAAGGATAGATTTAAGTTTCTTTGATTTGGAAAGAGATAAAATACAATAGAGGGTAACATAAAGGACTGACTCTGGAAGGATAAATTTGTGTGTCTTCTCCAATAAGAACACACTAAGTGGTATCATGAGTATGTAACAATGAATACATGCCAAAAAGCACAACCTAGTTAGTAGCAAAATAGGTGTGTCAACTTAGGATAAGCCCATTTGTTGAAGAAAATACCTCCATAATGAATGGGTGACTAGAGTATATGAAGGTCACGTACCACCTTCACACCTCTCACCTTGAAAAAGACAAGGGAGGATCGGTGAACAATGAGCTCATATGTGGATGCTTGAGTTGAGGGGGTCTCTCCTCTCCTCCTCACCTATACAAGTCTTGATGGACCAAGGGTATTGAGGCTTGGTTTAAAATACATTGGCCACATCTTGGTGTACAACTTTCATTCTCCCCCCTTTATATACCCTGCCAAAAAATGTGGTTGAGGTCGACCTTGAGGTGATGAAATCCCTAATTAGGCCTCCTACTTAAATTAAATGGTAATGATGTTATTTATGATTCCCAAGATCATTCTTAAAAGTTGTGAGGGAAGAGCATATGCAGAAAATCACACCTTGGGTGTACAAATAGATTGCAAACTAATGGTTTTTTTGATATCCAAGATCACATATAGCCCAAGGAGAGAGCATACACACCACTAGCCTACCAAACATGACAAACAAGTTCTTTTTAATGCACCAAATTAAAATATGAAAGTTGTCTTAATCAATTTTAATGCACCAAATTAAAATTTGAAAGTTGTCTTGTTCAATTTTAATGCACTAAATTGAAGTGTGCAATTTGTATAAAAAAACTCTACAACAAAACTTGATAGTAGTTTCTTAATTTTCATATTCTCTAAACATTTTCCATAAGTTACACAAATGTGTTAGTCTAAAATTATCAAGAACCAAACACATGTTAGGGTTAGGTAATCTTGAAAGTATAAAAATAAATGATATTTAGAAAGAAACAAAAATGTCACTTTATTTCAAATAAAAGCGTCGAAGTACCACATATGCATCGTTGTAAGTTGATAAAAGTGTTTCAAGTTGTATTAAAAGTGACACATCGTAACATAAGAATCACTATAACATGAATAGATAACACAGACAAAAGTGTCGAGTTAGAAGTGTTGATTACTTGCAGAAGCATCACGGGTTTTCTATAGAAGCATCGAAACGTGACAAAAGCATCGCTTCAGGGAAAACAAAAGTGTTGATCTCTACAGAAATGTCTTTGTAATTTGTAAGTTAGCAAAACTCAAAAAATATGTCAATTAAGGGACATGGGTCCCATTGGATGTGCCAAAATATTGTAAGGAAATAATGGGTAATGGTTAGAAAGCATAATCAAAGTTATTAGAGATATCAAACAATAAAAAATCATATAAGAAATATCAATTACACTTATACTCAATGAAATTAGAATTCAAATATTGAAAGATGATAAAACCAATTAACAATTCAATTGAAAGATACAAACAATGCAAACCTATAATCCCATTGTGGAATTATGTCAATTTAGGATGTGGATTGCTCAAATTATGCATGACCCATATTGCAAAAGATTTGACGATGATTTTGATTCACAAATATGATGCTCAAATGCTCTAAAGTACTCTAAAAAAGGTCATGAATTCTTTATGAGAATTGTGAATGATTTCGATGAAGAGGATGGCTTCTTTTATAGAAATGTAGATACTTGATCAATAGTGGAGATTGAAGATGAAGATCAACGATCTAGAGTGAATCAGTGAGATCAACGGATGAGATTTAATGAGAGCTTTAGTTAACTCAAAATATCCCCTTAATTTGAATGGAAATTAATTTTAGATGTTTTAGAGGGAAGATATTTGAAAAAAGAATATTCTCTTTTTGAAAATGGAATATACTCTGTGCAAGTTGAAGGAAAATTAGTAATTAAATAATTAAGAAAATTATCTAATTGTGAGGTGGGAGGAAAATTAAGATTCATAATTAAATAATTAAAAATTATTTAATCATGTGTGAGAGGGAAAATTAATATTTAATTAAACAATTGGAAATTATTTAATCAAAGTAGGCTGATAGAAATTTAGATTTAATTAAATAATCTAAGATTATTTAATAAATGTGAAAAAAGAGAAATTTGATGAATTAATCAAATAAAATCAATTATTCAATTAATAGAGGAAATTGGGGAATTAAATCAAATAACAAGGAATTATTTATTAAAATTTGAGGAATTAGGAGATAATGAGGAAAATGATGTAAATTAGGTGAAAATGAATGTGTGATGTGCTTAGAAAATTTTAAGTGTCTACATAAGGCAAGAAAATCTTTAGGTTCACATTATTTTATGTTTTATCATTGTATGCATGAATATTTTTCTTTGTTTGCATACAAAAATATAATGGGTTAATTGATATATGTTGTGTGTATATAAAATCTAAGTTATTTAAAAATGAATTCTCAATGGAGGTATTGCCTTCTATAGCAAAATTAGTATTAATTTTGTAATCCCTCTTGCACAATTAAATTTGATAATTTATTGTATCATAGAAATATTGGCCCTCTTAGAGTTGAAATTCCTAAAGGTCATGTCTGACAATGTATTGAACATATTGACAATATATCACTTTATTGACTCGATACACTCACCTACAAGCCCAAAATACTTGATCACATGTCACTAGCTAAATTTTTGTCAACTTAGACCTACTTACAAGGAATCTCACCCTCAAAATAACCTAATTACTTTCCCTAGAGGAAATATTCATGTAAGAATGTAGCAACTTCAGATGATACCCTTTGTCTTTAATAGATAAAAATAGCTACAATTCACTAAGATGCCTAATTTTCCCAATCCCCTACCTAGTGAAATAAGAGACCATTTTTCCCATTTTCATGTGAAAGATTTAGAATTAGATAACATGGGTCTTCATGCTTTTATCACCTTAATGAATGATTATGAGGTAGAATATGAAGATGTATGGTTGAGGTTGTTCATGCAATCTTTGGAGGATTATGCAAGATATTGGTATAATGATTTCTTGGATCATTCTATTTAATATTAGGAGTTATTTTTTATTAGTTTTCATTGATCAATTTAGTGGTGGAATTAGCCCCAATATATTGGTCAAAGAGTTTTCTAGTATTCAAAGAGATTTTGATGATTTTTTTGTGCATTAAATGTTAGATCTATAAAATCCATGGGGAGGTCCTAGGTCACATAAGGCCTAATGATTTAATCTTTATATCCATGTATTGAGGAGCATATGATTTATACTTAAATTTTCTTTTTAGATGAATGAATTTTATAAGCTATCAATAGGATTGTAATTGACTTGTTCTCACTAAAGAAATTCTCAAAGTTTCAAGGATAAAATATTTTCTATTTGAGGATACATATACTATCAAGTCTATATTTTAAATACTCAATATGTTGAATTGATCGTACAAGTTAATGATGTTGAAGGCCAAATTGTAACATGTGATGATATGCTATCTTGGTGTGAGATAAGTTAGGTGCTCCATACAAAATGTGTTTCTATAGAGAAATTTTTAAGTGAATAAGGTGCATCTACAATTGGGTTTGACATTGAAACATTTATTAATACATTTGATTACAAAAAGGATACTTACACAATAAATACATAGTGATTATGATATAATGGAGAAGCAATACAAGGAACTAGAATTTCTACTTGATATTCTTCAATCGTCTAAATTTCAAGTTAACATTCATAATGATGGTTTAGGCTACATGGGCAATCCAAGTGATTGTGAATCTATTCACCTAATGTTAGCATTAATCTCATTCTTCCCAATAATGATATTGTTTAAACTCTAGATTGTGTTGTCTTAGATCTAGATGTGGGAGTTTTATCATCATCCCTTAGAATTCAATATGGGTTATAATGAGCAGGGCTCTTTGCATTTTGGTGAGGATTTAGACCTCATTACCAAGGATAGTATTATTTCACCCAAGTACAAAGTTTTTCACTTGGACACGAAGATTGATATTAAAAAAGTATAAGCTATTTTACTTGAGTGATTCTAAGGATCAACAGGATCTGTTGGTTATGGAGCCTAATATTATTAGTTATGGAGCCCGTTTCAATGTAGGTGGGTGTAGGGGGTAACCCCTGCGCGATCTGGGGGCCATGCACCCTGACAAGGGTTTGGGTGCAACACCCACGAAAGCCACATTTTATATATTATTTTTTATTGTAAATTTAGATTGTTTATTATTAGATCACAAATCTTATAGTAGAGATTATGTTGGTTTTTTTCTTGCCTTAGAAGGAAACCCCCTTTTATGAGGAAATTGTATTATGACCGAGTATTGCATTATATTGTATTGTGAGAGGAGAATGTGATAGATAGAAGAGGAAGTTATAGTAGATGTGTTGTAGGTTGTATCCCTTCATTTTGCTAGATAATTAAAATAAAGGATTGACTATTTCTCTATGGACATAGCCTATATTAAGTGAACCACATATATCTATGTCTCTATATTTTTTATTTTATTTTTGCATTCATTTTATTATATATTGCTCTGCAATCCTATTCTTAACATAGGATACAACTTATTAGGACTACATGCTTGATAATTTTTCCTATCATTAGTATTTACCCAATAAAACTTTATATTTAGATCAATTTTGCAACCAATCATATCTCCTTGTATCCCTTAAATATGTAACATTTAAAATTGATTTTTTTTATCAGTGAATGGTTTTGACTGGAGCTATGAACCAATGAGGCCACAAATGTGAGACCTCATTCTTGACATGAATGCAATTGAAAATTCCAATCTTGTGAGCATAGTAGCCCAACAAGGGCCCAAATCCTGCGAGCATGGTAGCCTGGTAGGGGTGCTAGGCTTGTGAGCACAACAACCCAACTAAGGTGTTGGATCCGTGAGCACACTAGCCTAGTGAGGGGTTGGATCTCAGACATGAACTCATGGAACATGGCATGAACACCATTGACAACCTCAATGTTACGAGCTAAACCTATAGAGTTTTGAACCCTAGTGGCCACAACAACAACATCACCACTTAACCATCACACTATGGGATGAACCCCATTCAAATTTGATATTTGCTTACCTAATGATTCTAACATTTACAATGCAATTAACTCATTGGATTAATATTTTCATTTGCATGTTCATTGGGATAAATTTAGATAGCATGATTATAAATTATGTTGTATGAATGTACACATGATGAATGCAAGCATGATAGTGTTAACATTCATGGTTCATGAATGATTTATGCTAAGTTGTTTGATCTCTAGAGGAAATAAGTAAATTTTATTTATATTCTTGTTCCCTTAAAATACCATTAAGATCATAATCATATTTGGAAGTTTAAGCATTTTCAATCTTCATTTGAGAAATGTTTGTATATTTAGAATTGAGTGCAAGAGATCATGAATGTTTAATAGAGGCAAGCATTGGTATCACAATTTCTTGTGGCTTTGGATGGTAGTAAAATATTGTAGAGATGGGTATATAAGTTGATCAAATTTGGTGGTCTTTCATTTTGAATAGATTTTTGAGTATTTTATGTCTAAAAATACCCTGTGCATGTTTTTTATTTTTTTATCCCCTTCCTTATTTTCCTTATTTGATTTACTTTCCAAAAAAAAGTACTTCTAGATTCTTGATACACATATAAGAGATGCATGTCACCAATTAAAAAATATTATTGACACACGATATGAGATTACCTTATTATGGTTGTTTACACTAACTTGTAGTCTTCATGTTGTGAATCTAATTGAGACATTAAATAGAGTTCCATGCTACCATACTTCAATGCCTCGATCAAACCATCCAACCGGTATAATGGATTCCAACCTACTCTTCATTCTTCACTGCCTTAGATGAGTTCCTAGATTACATCCATGGCAATCTAGTTCCAAGGTTCTATGTGAAAGGCTAAAATCACAAAGTCTGCAAGTGCTTTCATTTTTTGTAGACATGGCAATTTGGTACCAATTTTATGAGTGGCGATGATTAGATTGATAGGTCTGAATCTCACTTCGTATTGAGTAAATGCAATTTCTTGATCTTTCTTGATTTGACATCATGCACTTTTTCACACCCATGTGTAGTTTCTGACACATCATGTGAGAAGTTTTATTCATTGATCAATTTCGATCAATAATGGATATTTATTCGAGGTAAAAGGTGCAAGACATGGACTAGTGTAATACAAATCGGGGTTGTATTGTGGTGGAGGCCTATTATGTCTATATCTGAATTGCCTTTGTCGATCTTGTGGAAGGTGGGTATGAGTTTTCTCTTTGTATTAATTTGCCATATGTTTATCTATATTCAAGGAAGTTGCGAACGACTGGCATACTATCTTTGAACTCCAAACAAAATTATTCTTCCAAAAGTATTATTATTGATCAAGCAGAAGGATATATATACAAGTATCGTTTGTTGATATGTACAACAAACTATAATCTCTCAAACAAATTCTGTACTACATGATTGTTATAGCAAGCACTCAACAAACACATTCAGGCCAAACGAATTTCTAAAGTTAGATTTCTGTTCTCCAACAAGGATCAAAACTCTTTTATGCTAAATTCTACTCTTGCCTTTTACCTTGGTCGGTGCCCTCTTCTAACCAATGCATGTGATTTCAAACATAAATTGCCATGAAAAGGGGCTCGCCAGCTCACAAATCCCTTGACTTTTCTTTTGGGTGGCGAAGTTTCTGAATTTTTCACGGTTAACATAAAGTCTTTTATGTCCACGTAGCATTCACCATTTACCATTCTGATTCCAGTGCCAACTAATGTCCTTTTAAATCTATAAAAAGAGAGAAGTAGATGGATTGAATCATCCATTGCATTTTTTGAATTTTGAAAGCAAAGATGACCAAGGCCATGGCAATGCTAATTTGTGGTGTTTTGTTGTTGAGTGTGTATAATGTGCAGGTGGGTAGTGCAGTTTGTCGCAATGAATATGAAGCCCTGACTCTTGTGTCCCCTTGTGTTGGCAATGGAACCATGAAGAAGAATCCTAATCGCCAATGTTGCAAAGGCATCAGGAGACTGAGCTTAGACTGCTTTTGTTCCATTTTCATCTCTGCAACTGATCCAACACTAAGTTCCAAGGGAGATGGAAGATTTTATTCAAAATCCAACCTCAACGGAATTGCTTGAGGATGAAGAGAAGATAATGTTAGTTGGTGCTTGAGGATGAAGAGAAGATAATGTTAGTTGGTGATTGATATAAATAATAAAATGCAATGGTAACTGAAATCAAACAGAAAATAACAATGAACTTGTACTTTAAAAGTGTTACCAAACACATATACAGTCTTATATATTAAAATAAGTGCATGGATAGACTAACCTGAAGATGTATAAATTGTAGGTCTCTTAACTCTGAAATCACAGACAGTATGGAATTAACTATCACATACCCGAGGGTAAAGGCTAGAAACAGAATAAAATAATAAAACAAATTAAAATATCTTTGGAAACAGGAGAAGAGGCTGGGGAGGCAAACTTGCGGCTATATGTCATAATTTTGTTCACTATTGTTTAAGTGTTTGAATTATTTATTCAATATTTATTCATTTCTTTGCTAGGATTAGAGTGATTCTACACCATTGATTCTAAAGAAACTTGCATTTAGGTCATTGGATTGGCTAATGCTTCGAGGAATAAAGACTTGGTCGAGGAATTTTGAAAAGGGTACATGGAACAATTTGGTTAACTAGGAGAAAATAAATAAATAGGTGAGATGAATCTTGGATGATATCTTATTTTACCAGTCATAGATCTTCGAGGGGATGCATCTCTATTGTTGATCATTATATGGGTTTTACAGTTAAAAGCTAAACATTAAGGGGATGTTTGATGGTCTATGAGTTGTAGATATTATTTTATGATTTTTAATTGTTTATGTTCTCATGAAACATATATTTAAAAGGCTTATGAATTTCCACTGTTAATACTTAAATATTGATAATATATAATGTAAAGTGCAACAATGAATTACTGGAGAATAAGTATAGAACATGGTGTGAAAATCAAGATTTTTATAGTTGGAATTTATTGATTTTTTTGAGGTTTTTTATTAAAATGGTAAGCATTTTAAGAGTTCATGGGGCACAAGTTGCAACTTTTGATCTAAGGGAGGTTAGTCTACATTGTTGATTCATGATATAACTTTGAAATATTTAGGTATTTGCTTGAATGATTTGAGATCAACTATAAACTGGTAATTATGAAACCATCCATAGGAATAATATGGAAGCAAATTGAGTAGGTAAGTGAAATTTTAATTATGATCAAAAGGTTTAATTGAAAGGTTGAGGCATTGATTTCCTAGTTTCTAACAAGATGCTTTTTAGCAAAGTTAAATTTGCTTTGAGGGTTATGTTGGAGTGAAGAAGACACAGAGAGGGGGGGTGAATCAGTGTCTTAGACAAATTTTTAACTTTTGCCTTGAAAAAGAATTGAATAATTTATGCTCTTAATATTTCAATGATAAATACATTCATGAATTGAATGCAATCATTAAAGAACTAAATAAGAAATATTAAAGCAAACCAAAGATCATCACAATCATGAAACATTATCACATCAAAACAACGAGACCATAAGACAAAGAATTTGATGAGTGGAAAACCCTCTAGGGATAAAAAACCACTCTAGAAATGATGCCTCATTGGCTTAATCTGAAAATTTTATGTTTACAATGCCTCACTGGCAATACTATCTCACTGATAGGTTTCAAATGCCCCACTGACAAAAATGGCCTCACTAACCAAAGAACCTCACTGGTTACAAGAATGCCTCACTGGCATACACACATTTGCCTCACTGGCATACAAACATCTGCCTCACTGGCATACTTTCTATGGTCTACTGACCAATATTCAATAAAAGAAAAACAAAACTTCAGGGGGTTACCCTATTACTATACAATCCATCAAATGAATTACTTCTTCAACATACATACATCACTGAAAAAAATAACTCTTAACAGAGTATAATATCAACAACTATCAGCATATCTTTTTAATCAACAACAAAGAATAATCTTGCTTTCTATTCAACTCAACCTTTTGAATGTCTTCAACATAGCATAATTTCTGAACTACAAACAAATTTCCTTCAACTGCATACCCAAACAAGCATTACGTAGTAACTAAAAACTGAAAACATAATCCCACAAAGCATGACCTGCAAAGATCTTTTCTCAACCAAGAACTTGACTAGTATTTGAAGCAAAAATAATCACAGCTTAACCAAGAACTTTTTGGACAAACCTGACTAGGGTTTCATCAAATTAGACACAATAAACATTAAAGAACAAATAGATTTTTACCTCTTCCTAGTAAACCAAAAAGTATGTAGGTTAAGGAAACAATAATACCGAACTTACTGCTCATCAAAACATAACTATCATAGTTGCTCAAAGAAACTACTTTCTGTGCGAAGTCACATTCCTCTTCCAAGCTTCCATACCTTGTTCAATGTGGCACTACCTTGCCCTATTCTTTGAAAAGAATGTGAAATCATTTAAGGCAAAGAAACCATCATCATTTTTTCGGTATCAATCCTTTATTTCCACATGCATTCAAAACTTACAAAGCCCGATTGATAATGACCTTTAAAAATAATCAAACTTATGATGCCTTCAAAGAGTATGATAAAATATTTACAAAAAATTGCTCACATGATTATGCTCTTACCAATAATTCTTTTTGTGTTAATAATATTGCTTGGTGCATGTATAAATAATGCCTCATGACCATGAAGAAACCTCTTACAAATGAAGCTTGACAAGAGTATTCCAACTGGCCCATGACATAGTCATAATGCTTGATAATGTTAACCCAAAAATAAGTGACTAATATTTTGTCATTAGAAATAGTGACAAAACATTAACCCTTGTATGACAGGTATGTATAAGATCTCAATACCATATGAAAGATAAAATTAAACATAAACCAAGAACTTTATAATATGTAAAGTAGGAAACCATCATATGACAAGAAATGTAATATGACAAATCATCCTAAACCTATCCACTGTAAATACCATGATCAAACCGTGGTCTATCCATTCTGATCAAGAGCAACCTGTCAATGATCCATCAATATCAAACTGTATACCTTACCATAGTGTCTTTTGGCAGTAAGGACAACAACACCATGAGAGATAACGGGTTATACTACTACTTGGAGAGGACGTGGTTGGATTTGTTGAAGATGAAATGTACCACACATATTAATTATAAAAATTATGACATAAATCGAGTTAACTATAAATGAATGTCAAAAATAAATAGAAATAGGCAATTGTAGATATTATGTGTGTAATTTTGAATAATTCTTCATTGGAAGCAATAATATATGATCTAATTGAATGTGTTGCATGATTCATAAGATTAATTGCTTCAACAAGGATGTTGTTGTAATATATTTAATGAGGAAATGATAGTTGTTGGCAAGAAGATAAAATCGTATCTTTTAGAAGCTTAAGGATAGTCAAATATTTTTATTGTCATTAAGGTTGAGTATACTTGAATGGTCATAAAAAATTGTGTTCCTTCCTTGTCATGATGGATAAGCAACAATGTAGATTGGAACATGTGTAAGCTATGAAACAAATCTAGGGAATAATGACATGTTATATAGATTTTTTCTCTTAAGAGAAAGGATCTCTTACCAAATTCTAGATTACTTGAAACATTTGGGCCTCAATTTAAATTTGTATAAATATCCTCTAGTTAGTGTAATATGTGGCATCAAATTTTGTAAGTTAGGTCTGAACTCTTTCTATCATTCATTATTTTATGAAATTTGGAGAGGATGTTGCTCAAAAAAATCTAGATATATCCATGGCTAACTAAAAATTTCAATGGATAATAAATATATCTCTAGGGTTACATTTACTAGCATCATGTTATTTTGTTAGCTGGCTATCACAATTGTCATAGATAGGTGAGATGAATCTTGGATGATTTCTTATTTTATCAATCATAGGTCTTCGAGGGGATGCATCTTTGTTGTTGATCATTATATGGGTTTAACAATTAAAAGCTAAACATTAGGGGGATATTTAATGGTCTATGAGTTGTAGATTTTATTTTATGATTTTTAATTGTTTATGTTCTCTTGAAACATATATTTAAAAGGCTTATGAATTTCCACTGTTAATACTTAAATGTTGATAATATATAATGTAAAGTGCAATAATGAATTACCGGATACTAAGTATAGAACATGGTGTAAAAATCAAGGATTTTATAGTTGGAATTTATTGATTTTTTTGAGGTTTTTTATTAAAATGGTAAGCATTTTAAGAGTTCATGGGGCACTTGCAACTTTTGATCTAAGGGAGGTTAGCCTACATCGTTGATTCGTGATATATTTTTTAAATATTTAGCTATTTGTTTGAATTATTTGAGATCAAATATAAACTGGTAATTATGAAACCATCCATAGGAATAATATGGAAGCAAGTTGAGTAGGTAAGTGAAGTTTTAATTGAAAGGTTGAGGCATTGATTTCCTAGTTTCTGACAAGATGGATTTTAGCAACTTGGTAAATTTGATTTGAGGGTTATACTACTAATTGGAGATGATGTGGTTGGATTTGTTGAAGATGAAATGCCACACATATTAATTATAAAAATTATGACATAAATTCGGTCCTTAAAGTTCAGACAAATTTTTAACTATAAATGAATGTCAAAAATAAATGGAACTAGGCACTTGTAGATAAATTATGTGTGTAATTTTGAATAATTCTTCATTGGATGCAAGAAAATATGATCTAATTGAATGTGTTTCATGATTCATAAGATTAATTACTTCAGTTCAAGGATGTTGTTGTAGTAGATTTAATGAGGAAATGATAGTTGTTGGAAAGAAGATAAAATTGTATCTTTTAGAAGCTTTAGGATAATAAAATATTTTTGTTGTCATTAAGGTTGAGTATACTTGAATGCTCATAACAAATTGTGTTCCTTCCTTGTCATGGATATGCAACGATGTAGATTGGAACATGCGTAAGCTATGAAATGAATCTAGGGAATAATGGCAGTTTATAAAGAATTTTTCTCTTAAGAGAAATGATCTCTTACCAAATTCTAGATTACTTGAAACATTTGGGCCTCAATTTAAATTTGTATAAATATCCTCTATTTAGTGTAATATGTGGCATTAAATTTTGTAAGTTAGGCATGAAGTCTTTCTATCATTCATTATTTTATGAAATTTGGAGAGGATGCTGCTGAAAAAAAATCTCTATGATCTAGCTATATCCATGGCTAACTAAAAATTTCAATGGATAATATATCTCTAGGTTTATATTTACTAACATCATGTTATTTTTTTAGTTGGCTATCACAATTGTCAAATCCTTTCAAATTCTTTGAGAACCCATTTTAAGAATAACATGTGGGAATTCTTTGATTGTTTATGAATGGATAAAGAATGCCTAATTGTGTGAATTTTCTTCAGGTTTTGTATTACATCTAAATGAGATCAAATTTAGACCAAGTGGATTTTACATGTAATGTTAGTTCTCTATTTTAGATCTACTATACTATTTACACACTTCTCCAAACATTGACTTTGTCACCAAATAGACTAAGGTATTGATCCTTATTTGGAAAAATGATTATATATTTTTTTATTGAATTTCCTCCTCTTGCTCCTAGGTATGTTAGTGTAGGCTAGGTTCTATCTATAGATCTCCATAACACATTAATACCATTTTCCACATATCTCGAGAGCATGCCTTTGTTGTCCATCTTCAAAGAGTTAGAAAAGTTTTAGGTTACGTGGTTACATATGAAGTGTGAAAATATAAAAGGCTTTACGTTTGGGAATACATGTTTATTTTCCATATTTAGTTGCATGTGTAAATTTATAGTGGTAAATTACTTTGTTGGAGATCTTTTTTCTTTGTAAGATTAGTGAGCCAATGTAAGGGATACTTCATGACAAATGGTTGTTGTATCCTTATGAAATCATATGGATAAGCTATATGACCTATTTTATTTACACTTGTCCAAGTAATTTTCTTGTATATATATATATATGATCATACTCTCCTTATCTTAGTATAAGTAGAAGTATAGAGGACCTTATACCTACTCCCATTAATTTTCTCGATTTACCTGAAAGAACCTAAAAAAAAGGTGCAAATTATTTATTTTTGATTAGTATGTGATTAGGTTTGAATAAATTTAATTATTCAAACATGCACTAAACTAGAATATATTAACTATTTTCAAATATAATTATCTATTTAAGGAGATACAACTAAATTTTGACAAGAGAGAAGACAAAAAAGATTGAAAATAATATATAGAAATAATAAAATGAGTGACTAGGAAAGAAAGAAAACTAGAAAATAATGTTAATATGTATTAGAAAATATGTGGTAGCTCTATAAAAGGTTTGAAATGTTATTATGAATCTACTTATGAAATTTTAGAAGCTTTGAGCTAAGGACAAGGGCATTACTTGCAGGGGTTCCTAAGGGGAAACCTAGTCCAAAGAATTGAGTTATAGGTGTAAAAAAATTAAAAGTATTTGTGTGAAATATGTACAAGGTTTTATTCAATGTACACCTATCAATATGTAAAATAACATGTGAAACCACCTAAAAATTGGAAGTATAAAAGATCATGTGAAAAGTGGCTTAAACACAAAAAAGAAATGGTTTCACTTGATTTTTGTAGCATATAATAGTGTATTTAGAAGGTAAAAATTTAAAATTTCCTATTATAGAAATATAAGTGTCAAAAGTGTAGGGTCAAGCCATCACTTGTGGGGTGCCCTATCTAATGCTTAAGAGCTCCCTAGTACCTTTGTCTAGAAACCAAGTAAAAAAGAGGACGTCTATGTCTAGTATGTCAAAATGACCTCAAAATTTAAAGGAAGATTCTTTAGATTATTCTAATAAATTTCCCTTCTTGACACTTCGTTATAATCCTCACTAAATTTATTTATTTATCTTGCAAGCACCAAAACTTGTAGAAAATTTACAAAACAAATGGTTAAAGGAGGGTTTGCCTTGGTTAGTCCCTCTATGGGATTTCAAAATGGAAACCACTTAGCATAATTATGGAAATTAAAAAAATCTATTCAAGAATTTAAATATATTCCAAAAATAGACAATGAAGACTTAAAGGATAATGGTAAACAAAGATAAGGAAACATGATTCAAAACGAGTGAGATGGAGAGAAAAATTTGATAAACTTAATGGATATAAGGAAAAACTAAAATTTCAAGGATAGAAAGAGGGATAAGATAGGGGGTGGAAAATAAAAATAAAAACATTAAAAATGAAATTAGGAAAGATGTAGAAAACTAGTAAACTAGGGTTTTAAAGGAAAAATGAAGGTGGTGAGTGAAAAAGCTAGGTCAAATAAAATTCAAATAAATAAAAAATAAGATGGGTGGAAAGGTGAGTAAGAGGATATATGGAAAAAAATATAGCTAGGAGGAAGTTAGTAATATTTAAAAAAAGAAATTAAAAAGCATAAAGAAAACTACGGTTTTAAGAGGAAAAGAGAGAGTGGGAGATGAAAAGAAGGACCAAATGGAGCTCAAATTAAGCGATAATGGATGGGATAGAAAGTGGGAATGTAGAATAAAATTAAATTATATAAATGAGAACAAATTGGATTAATACATATAAAATCAGAAAGTAAACATCACTCAAATAGTGTAGAAACAATGAAAATAGTCACCTAGTGAGATTGTAATTATGGGGGAAATATCTATGGGACTTCTAAAATTGTTGCAAAGTGTAGATGCATTTAAAAAAAAAATCTTGATGTTATCTAGAGTATTTTTTTCTTCATAAAAAGATATTTTTGATTATTAGAAAAGTGGGTTTTGAAGGGCCCTTGAAACCCTTTACAAAAAAAGAAGGTAGCTTGAAAGACATACCATTAGGAAGTAGCCCAAATATAAAAGGCGGTCAAAATTGTGAAAAAAAATCAGCAAACAAGAAGCAAGAAAGAAGCAAATAAGAAGCTAACCAAAATAGAACGACAACTACAACAGGTTCTTCAGAATCCTCATTGCCTCTAGGTCTTTAGTGATAACCTTGTCATGCATCTCCATAACCTCATTCAATTCCTATACCAGAATCATTGCACCTTTCTTGGTTTTGCTTCTGGTCTGAACATAAGGGCTAACATCAATACCTTTATCCTATTTACCCATCAAGGTGTCATCCTCCACCTCATGCACTTATTTTTCTTTAATAAGTGGCTTACCAGTCCATTTTTGAGCCTTTTCATTTAAAATCACCAACCCCTCTCTACTATTCAGGAGCGAATCATGGCTAACATTAAC
This sequence comes from Sequoia sempervirens, assembly GCA_007258455.2. Classification (NCBI taxonomy): domain Eukaryota; kingdom Viridiplantae; phylum Streptophyta; class Pinopsida; order Cupressales; family Cupressaceae; genus Sequoia; species Sequoia sempervirens. The sequence continues at coordinate 163,188,062 of VDFB02358134.1, read as the reverse complement.
AAGAGTGGGCAGGTCCTCTTGGATTTTAGAAGTTTTCTACTCAAGAGCAACAATTCTGGAATCATAATCCACTCTTAATTTTGTTGCATCCTCCACTATTTTGTTGAGGGTGATATTCATGCTTTTTACCTTGTTAAACTATCAAGTCCAATTTACTGTTATTTGTGGCACTCACATTGAAACTTTCTAGCAAATCCATCTTAACATGAAGATGCTTTACTTCACAAAGGAGCCAAATGAAGAGCTTAAAGAAAACATTTGTTCCTTAGCCATTCTGGCGACATCATTCAAATCCAACAACTCCCAAATTTATGTGCTCTCCCTAAAAAGAACACTCCAGATGACCCTCAAAAAACATACCACTAGGAGACTCCATCTTATCTTTACCTCTACCTTTGGACTTTGTAACAACAAGGGGCCCATCCAGATCAACCACATAATCAAAATTCTTCACACGTTCCGCTTTAGTGTCCACCATGTTCTCACAACTCCCCTTCTCCAACACAACAATATCTTGAATATGCTCCTCACCAACCTGAGGCTCAACAAGAGTAACAACTTCCTTCTCCTTACCCTGGGCCAATTTAGGGGTTTTCTTATCCACAAAGGATTTACCCATCATCCTATTCTCATCTTCCCCTGCAATAATTTTCCTCTTCACACTAGAAGGGAGGGACAACTACACCTTCTTGAAACCTTGACTTCCCTTCCCTGCCTTCATAGAACCTCTGCTTTTGGCCCCAACCAAAGGGAGAACTTCCAATTCCAGATCAGTATGTGAGCCATTAGACCATAGACCAAGAAGTGGAAGCCTCCTTCTTATCCCTTTTCCTAGATAGATTCACATGAGCCTCTAAGGGAGAAAGAACTCCTTAAAAGAACCCAACTCACCCTCAGCTTCCTCATTATCAATTTTATTCGCCCATTTCATAGTCAAAAGGCATGTCCTTAGGTTTACAGGCTTTGTTCACTCTAGGAGTTTCAATCACATATGTAGCTTTGATATGTTTAGTAATTAAGAGCATAAGCCCCTCGTGTAGAAAGGGGTTATTTGAGTTCTTTCTAAACTCCAAGATGTCATTTTCCAAGGACAAGAGCAGATAAAAAGCAAATGACACCAACTTACCATGTCTAAAATGGTTGAGGAGCATGAAGTGGTAGCCATAGATGGCATAAAATATCTCATCCAAAGTGAAGTACCTCATTATCACCACCACCACCTCCCCCCATATGGGCTTTATGGATTATCGGTCATAACGGTCTCCACACCCTAGCCTCTTAATCTTCACTCTTTCCTTATTTTTCAAGAAGATAGCCCTCACCACTTTAGTTGTTGACCTCTCCCTGTAAAATTTCCTTCCTTGTGTGGTAAGATCGGTGACCTCTACTGTAAAATCCTTAGTGTAATTTATCTCCACCCCAAAAATCCTCAGCACTTTGTTATGCCACTCGTTAACAAATTCCTAAGAGACTTGAGATTCATAAGCATGGAGATTCAACATGAATGGTGTAACCCCCCTTAACGAGGATCTCCTAGATGAAACCATTAGCCTTCATATTTTCACATGTAACAAGCTCAGCCCTGCACTTATCGCCCCCCATGATCAACAAATTAGATGAGCCCACAACCTTCTTCCTAAACTGGAAAGGTGACCTAAGAAAATGAAGAATCAAGATAGAAAGGAGGAAAAGAACACCTAGAAAGTATGCTAGTTTGACAATCCTGGTACAGAGTGTCATCATTGCCACTTCCCTCGAGAATTTTCCCCACTTTATTCCACAATTTACAAGATAAATGAAGCATGCCACAAGTCTAATCAAATCAAAGAGACAATTATGAGGCAATACACTATCTTCTCTAAATCCAATTCCACCCTCCAACATATGAAACATGTGACATTTGATCATTTTTAACAATAGATTAAAGTTCGATGGGGATGAAGTCATTAGAGTCCCAATACTTGGTAGACGATATTCCTAAATTTGCAAGGAAATCAACTAAACAATTAGCTTCCCTATACACATAGGAAACATAAGACTCTTGAAATGTATTTAATATGGTGATAGAGTCCTCAATAATGTGCTCAAACGACCAAGAGGGAGGATTGACCCTTTTTAGATAGTTAATGACATTTAGAGAATCTCCCTCTGGCCAAACTTTTGTCACACCCTTCTCCTGAGAAATTTTTAAACCATGATAGGTTGTAGCAGCTTTCTTCATAAAAAAATGTTGCAATGTGGAGAAGAGAAGATTTCTTAATTCATGTGTTAAAATGAGAGAAATATGGGTGTTGTTTTTTATATTTATATGAGGAAATTGAAAATAAAAATTAGTAGTCCTTAATCATCATCATTTAATTCTAGATGTGATAGGATGAAGACACTTAGCTATCACTTTCCTAAACGATGGGAATAGCCCAATTCATGAGCTCACATAGGTCTATTTTTAGGAAAAAACTAAGTGTTAAGGGAGCCATCTAAGGGTAGTGGTTCAATGGGGAAATTAGGCACATGGTATGATATTTGGAGGAGGAAAATAATAGAATTGATGTGAATTAGGTTCTAGTAATTTCATTTAATATTTAGAGTAAGGGTTATTTAATATTTTGACCAAAGGGATAAAGAGGAAATATGAAGCATGAAATGAATATGAAAGGGGGGAAGTAATTAATCAAGGGAAAATAAATAAATGGTAGGATCAAATTAATAAAATTATGGGCTTTATTTGTTTTAAGAAAGGTGTCTCAATATTGCTCCTAATGTTAAGTATATAAAAATGTAGTTTTTAAACTATGAAATAAAAAAAATCAATTTTTGGGCTATACAATTGGTTTTTGGCCAAAATATATTTTTTGGATTATTTAGCATTGCTTCCAAGGATTCTTGTTGTATTTATCTTTTAAAGCTCTATAATTTAAAAAAGTGGGCCCCAACAGCCTCTTGGATCAAAACTTATGGCCTCTGCCATATTGGAAATTTAAAAACATCTAAGACACATATAAGAGCTCTAACAGAGAGTTGCACTTGTTGGCCAAGTTAAGATTTATGTTATGATGTTTCATAAGGAATATTTGAATGGAGATAATGAATTTGAAATAGAACACCCAAATTGGTGAGTGGATTATGTCACACTTATGATAGGTGGAAGGAATATGTTATTTTTAGATTGTGAACTCATCTTGGGATTTGAGTATGGTTTTTCTAACTAGGTATTTGACACCACCTTTTTGGGTGATTGTAGTTTATGGTTTTGTAAGTACCATTTGATAGTTTCATGTATTACTTATATTTATTGGGTGCGTGAGATGAAGATATTAGATACTTGATTTACAAGTATTGTTATGTTGTTGGGATTACTCTGGAGTTGTATGTTGGTGATACTCCTATAAGAGCATGTCCTTAAGATTGTATAGTAACGTTTGTTGCTAATAATACAATTGATTCATGTTTCAGAGTGTGGTATTTTATCCTAGAATGAGTTTTTCCACATATACCTATGTTGTGGTATTATTTTATTAATGTTTTATATTTGTTTCTCCTTTATATATAAGATTCAAAATTTAGACATTACTCTCCTCTAAGATTAATTTAGGAAGTGTTTCAACATAGCTTGATTCCTTTCACTTGGAGAGGAAAAATAAGTAAAAATAAGGTTGAAACACATAAATTAGGAAATACTTTCAATAAAATAGGCACAAAATCATAACAGGGGAATTTTAAAGTATGTATTTTTTGTTATTATACTACATATGTTTTAATTTTAAGGCCCACTTGATATTTGACCCTAACTCTTATACCCTAGGGAAAATATTATTTAGTGTGTCGTTAAAAAATATTAGGAATAATTTGGAGCTCAAACAAGAAGATAAGAACATACATTACCTGAGCTCCTTAATTAGAACTCAAGAATAAAAAATTACCCAAATTAAATTAAACTTGAATCAACTTGTAGAAAAACTTATATTTTATCTTGGAAATCTAAAATATGGAAGAAAGCTAGCTTTAATGATGGTCGAAATGGCCTTTCTACCTTTCTTTATTCTCTTGAGAAGATAATAAATAGTGGGACTACAATCCTCTACCCTCTACTTCTACTTATCACATTTGATGAATAGTTGAACTCTTACTTCAATATTTCTCCTATCCTCTCAATTTTTAAAAAATATTCTAAGTTTCACTCAATTTATAACTTTATTTTCTATAGTTTCATGAACATAAAGTTTCTATAGGACCCTAGAAGATTTATTAGTCATGTGGAAAATAGACCCTTAATGGTTGTAAGCAAAAGTAAAGAAAAAACATAGATATTTCTTTTGAAAAACTCAACAAGAAAGGGAAAGAAAAATATGAGAGGTGCATACAGTTGTATCTCTATCACACCTGGCTATCCACACCTCTACTTCCCTCTTTTCTCTATGGCTCTCCCTACCTCTTTTATCTTCTCACGCCTTTATCTTTCACTTTATTGTAGCATCATGTCTTTGAAAATGGGGATATCATAGGGTTTTTAAAGAGATTTTCTTGACCATTTTCCCCAAGCGACTGGCATTCTAGGAACTTCTGAAACATGGGCGCCATACCTCCATTAATGTGCAGTTCTTCCTCAATTTAGACACCCCTTTCCTCATAAATGAGTATTGTCTCTGGTTTGATGGTCATTAAAACTACCCTTTGCTTTGGATGAAACCTATGACATTCTCCTTTGCGGGTTTTTTTTTAATTTCCTTTTGCTTCATTTCATTCGTATGGATCCCCTTTTTATTTCTTTCGATTTCTCTTTTCTTTTCTCACCTTCTCCTTATGTTTTATTTTATATTTTTATTATTATTTTATTTCATTTTTACTTTATAATTTATTTTAAATTCTTTTCTTATGCTTTATTTGTTTATATGGTTTTCAAATAGTGAGGTAGGGATTTAAAATGGTCAACCTTATTTTTATTTATTTACTTATTTTATTTTATTTTATTTTATCTGGATTCACCTAATGGCTCAATTCGAAAATATTCACAAGGAAATAAGAAGATTAATTGACTCATCATCAAGGCGAAGAAACTTACACAGGTTAAGTATTACTAATGGTGGTGGATAACTCTCAATTTAGGTGGAATAACTAGATTGACTCGACTGCCAACTAGTCACACTAGGCCACTATGTTTAAGGTTCTTTCCTAGAATAGATTTCCAAGTCCACCTTTTGTTGGAGCTCGAGTACCTACAAAACTCATCCACATTCTCACAAAATTGTTATTACCTAGTTAGTCCAATAAACATACAGATACATCCATATATCAAATAACACCATTAAATTCATAAATATTAATTATTTAATAGTTGTTTCAAATGACCATTTAAAGTGTTTAAATCTATTATATTGATAATCAAGTTCTTATGATTATCCAAAATAAGGGGTTCTAACATAGTTATAAGTTCAAGGTTTTACCTTCGTCCAAATTGCATCAGGGTGATAGGCGATTAACACAAAATAAAGTCTAGTGTCTATGGGGATGTGACATTTCTCCCCCCCTTAGGCTAAGCCATCTCAGCTTAGTTAAAGAGGTTTGGGTATTCTCGTTTGATAATTTTTGCATCCTCCCATGTGGCTCCACGATCCCCATATTGGTCCCAAAGGACCTTAACTGTTGTATGGTGTGGTTGCGCAGTGACATTACACTTGTCCATGATTAGTAGTGGACTTAGACGAATTTCTCCAGCCTCTTCTACCTATAGTGCATGCCAATCAATTACAAGGGTTGGGTCAGATACATATTTCTTGAGCAAGGACACATGAAACACAATGTAAAAACCTAGCCATGAGAGCAATTTTTTTTAATACCAATACATTTTCACATATAAGCATTGCAATATCCACAAATAATTAATAGCTCTGATACCAATGTAAAAACCCAGCCATGAGAGCAATTTTTTTTAATACCAATACATTTTCACATATAAACATTACAATATCCACAAATCATTAGTAGCTTTGATAACAATGTAAAAACCTAGCCATGAGAACAATTTTTTTTTAATACAATACATTTTCACATATAAGCATTGCAATATCCACAAACCATTAGTAGCAAAATGTCATCAATTCATTTTGGACTCTAAATTTAAAATGCTCACTTTTGGTGGTTAGTACCATGGTCATGGCCTTGACTAAGTTAGTACCACGATTATGGTCTTGTCCACCTATAAATTTTTGTTAATTCTATTTTTATTCATACATTTGTGTCTAGAATCAACTCACTATTCACTATTTTTTGTTTCACATACATTTTATATATCTCGTATGGATCTCACCTCCCTTCTTAGGGAGGTTTGGGTTCCACAAAATCTTAATGGGGTAGTAAGTAGGGAAAAATTTCCCTCTTTCTCTGGAATGCCACTTTTCTTAGCTAACATTTTGATCCTTGAGTCCTATTTTCCATATTTCTTGGACTCTTTCCTATTTTTTTGTCATCTTTTCTAGGACCACAACCTTTGTAAGTATGACCCTTCCTTACAAACCTCAATCATAAAGATATTAGTAACTCTTATTTTGGGGGGTTCATAAAGTTTTAAGTACTCATAATTAATAACTAAGTGAATCTTCATAAAAGAATGGAGATCAAATTTGAATTCATTTTTATCGATAACCTCCAAAATATGGAAATATTTCGCCTTAATGGGTTAGTTTGTTTGTCCTTGTAGCATTTCCTACACAATGAAAGCCAAAATTTATCGCATACCTTATGTTTATGCTCATTTATATGCTAATCATGTCTTTCTTTATATATTTTTTGTAATTATTTATTAATTTTGAGTTGGATTTTTATAATTCTCTCAAAAAATTATGATAATTTTGCCATCTCATTATCTACTTCTACTTGTTAATCTTTCATATTAAAATATACATCCTAAGTGGTCTTGAAGTAAAATACCACAAAAATGCCTCAAACAATGAATTATTATTAGAAGAATTCAATTCCTTCTTGTAAAAATATTGAATGTAAGGGAGTGATTCATCTCTTGTTTTAGGACACTTTCCATTATACCCCCTAATGAGCTACACCAATATTAGGTTGAGCACTTCTATTTTCCATGCAAGTACAAAGCATCCATAAAAGGAAAAAGTAGTTTAGGAACTCCAGGCCCATTTCATGCCAACTCCACAACCACCAACATGCACATGCATCTAAGGGAGATAGTCTATTGCAGAAGCTTCCAAATCATCCAATGATCAACTCCATAGCATACATGCAATCAGGGTAACAAAAATAATGAAGTCCAATACCAAAAAACACCCAACATAAGCACATTACTCCATAGATGAAAAACAACCCAACCTTCTCCATATCACTAGGGAGCCTCTCACTCAGACACCCAATATGAAAGATTTGTTGCAACACAACCACAAAGCAAAAAAGCCCAACATTGCATCAAGATTATTCCACTGTCAACTACGAGCTTCAGATCACATCATTTCAGTATGACCAACTCCATTTTCTCTGCCTTCACCATCCTTCAAGTAGCGTGTTGTCTCCTAAAACTAAAACAAAAAAGCAAGAACTTCCACTCACCAAAGGATCAATCTTTAGCCGATTCCTTCATATTTCCTTAATCATTAGCTTTATACCCATCATACTTGATAATGTACACCAAAACTTACAAAAAACCTTGTGTATCTATCTAAAATTATGGATATAGGAAGTTCAAAACGTACCTATACATTAACAAAGAACATCTCAATTGACTCTTTTCTTGTGATAGTCCTTTAACACAATTAGAATAAAATTTTATTGAACCTATCAACTACCAGAAACAAGTAACTATGACCATATTTAAACATAGGGAAACCTCCTACGAATTTAATGAAAATACGTTCTAACAGTCCTATGGGGATTAACAAATGCAAATACATTCCTTCTTTTACTGTCTTAGATTTTCTAGTACAATATATAAGCTCTCCTCTTCTTCATGATGGATTATTTTAGTGTGATTTGAAACATTGACAAAAGAATACAAAAAATTAATCTAAAAGCACTCTTACATAACTTTATGGATTGTGGAATACTCAATGCTAACTAGTGCAACATAATTAAAAATTATAACAAATCTTGCTACTTCTTTTTGGATTTTAGGACAAAACACACACCTTTATAAATGAGCTATTATTTTACCTACACTAAAGTTTCCCACCATTTTGGAGGTGTTTTTCTCTCTCATTAATAGTAGCCTTTGTGTTCTTGGCACATACAATTTTCTTACTTTGCAGAGTATCCCATCTTTGAGATAGAAGTCTTCACTTTTTAAAATTTCCTATCATTAAAGCTCTTCATATGTTTATCAAAGTCCTCATAATGTTAGCCTATTTTGAGAAAGGATCCAAATAAGGTACCATTGCCATTATTGAAATGGATGGGTGAAACAACATATTTGCCACATTGTTAATTTACTTTTAATATTTAATCACTTAGTGAAACTAGCGTTGATATCCCAACCATTTATAACATTTTTTGTGCTTATAAATATTGTAGATATTGGTGGTTAATGTGCATAATAATTTATTTACCAAGTAAATAATCTCTCAATTTGATAACTGCCTAACTAGTACACAAAATTCTTTATCATGCATGATATATCATGTAGCTATTGAGATAAAAACCTTTGAAGAAAAAAATAGGTTTACCAACTTGAAGATAGACAACACCCACAAAATATTCACTCATGTTGATTTCTACTTAAAAATTATTTTATAAATAATTAAGATCAAGTATAAAATTGTGATTATCTTTTACTTTAATATTTCAAACTTACTATAATTTTCTTCTACCTACTAAAATAGTCTTCTCTTAAATGAAAATTTATGTAATGGTATGGCTATGTAGGAAAATATAGAATATATTGTATCATAAATTATGTAGCTTCTACAAAACTCCTATTATCAATAACACTCTTTAATGCTAGACAATTTATAATTGCTTTGCCAATGTTTCTTTGCTAACTATTCACAAAGACCTTGGTTTATTTTGAAAGTAGTCTTACAAGTGTCTTATTATTTTATTCACACCCAACAATATTTTAGTTGGTCTAACAAAGCAACAATCCTTGGAAGATGATACCTATTCTCAGTGGTAATTTTGTTAAGAGCTCTATAATCAATACACATTCGCAAAGAACCATCTTTCTTCTACACCATTGCTATAGGTGACCCATAAAGTGAAGTGATCTAGGGTGAATAATCACTTGCTTCCATAACTCTTGAAATTTCTTCTTGATCTCATTGCTCTCTAATAGTTATTTTTAGTACAATCCAATGTTATGTGGAGGATATTTTGGATGAATTGAATATAATCATTGACCTCCATTCTCGATGGCAACCCTATTTCTTTTGTGATAACTTCATGAAAAGATAAGATTTCTTCATCCAGGTTGTTCAATTTAGAATGTCATGGTGAAAACCTCAAATCTTTTTTTCTTTCTCATCTTTAAAAAATGTGCATAAATTTTATCGATTTATTGAGTTAACTAAATGAATTGATTAGAACTACTATGGTACTATAGTGCCCCTCCATTCTCACCGTGGATGTGTAGGTAGATTAGCTTTAGAACTTGGAGATTAAGGTAAAATAATAGGGATATTTAAAGGTATGTGCTAATGATGTTAATCAGTTGATGTTGTATATTATGAATTTATGGACTATGTGTGAAGGTTAGGATAAGACTTATTATACATGTTTAAGGATACATTTATCATGATGTGTGTGTGTGTGTTCAAACATGACCATTACTAGGATGCATGCAATGGACATATTGATGTGATGGGAGTGCTTTGGTTACCTTTAGGGTTTTCACTCAATTCTAATATATTATTATTGTGTTGACATGTCATTATGATTTTGATTATGATTATATTTATTATCATGAAGAGGTAGGTTATGTATTTAATTTATAATTTTGTGTTTTAAATTCATAGAGATTTATATGGATGATAAAGAATAATATTATTTGAATGTTTTGAAGTGTTTCTTTCAACTGATGAAATGTTTCTATATGTTGGGTTTCTCATTTTGATGTTTGACTATAATCGTGTATGTTGAAAAGAGGGTTTTTAAGGGATCTGTTTGTTTGTTTTGCATTTTGTGAATTTTTGAGTCATTTTTGATCAATTTTGTTCATGTTGCTGATTATAAAAGGGTCAAATCTGAAATGGGTTTTTGATGGATTTGGATTTCGAGTTGATTTGACTGTTTTATAGCTGGCAAACTTAACTATTGTCAAGAGGGATTTAGCTCAACTCTCAAGGTTGTATAGGAGGATATAGCTCTATCATTTGGTCTATTTTTTGTTGTACCATTTATGATTGAATGTTTTTATTTTCGTTATGTTGATAATCCATTCCTATTTGTGAAATCTTGTGTTGGGTCTTCTATACTGTGTAAGGATCAATTGTACCAAGGTTATGTATTGTTGGTTCTAATTTTGAACTGTTGAGAAAGAGAAATCAAAGTTGGCTATCATGTTATAAGATTGTACAAATGATGTAATATGTTTTATTGTATGTATTGTGGTATAATGATCATCTTTTGGGTTTCCTATCCGTTTGTGTTATGTGTTGGGCCTCTGGAAGTATCTGAAAGTCTTTGTGAAAGTCCTTGTGATTTTTGGTTGATTCTTATTTTAGGTAGTCTCCTTTGGATGTTTAGTGTCGTCCACTCATTGTTTTTGTTGTTGCTTGCTTGTGTGTGGGGCCTAGTGTTGTCTCCCAACACGAAGGGATTGGGCCTCAGGGTTCCACGTGGTAGGGTGGCATTTTCCAACCATTAATTGGGGTTTAGGTGGTACAGTTTGTGTGCAACATGGAGAGTCTTTCTTTTCACTTCATTTAGAGTTGGTTTTATGGTGTAGATGATATTTTTAAGAAAATTATGTCCAATATGTATTTTATATATATGTACCTCCTAGATGAATGAATCTTGTACATTGTAGCATTCTTATAAAGGAAACATAAATGAATTGATGTAATCTTGAAGATGTATTTATTGTTGTTTATTATGTAGTGGAAAGGTTAACGTACAAATGTTGTATTTATGATGCATATTGTAGTGCCCCTCCATTCTCATAGTGGATGTGCAAGAAGTTTGGTTTTGGAACTTGGAGATGAAAGTAAAATAATAAAGATATTTAAAGGTATGTGCTAATGATGTTAAACAATTGATATTGTATATCATGAATTTATGGACTAAGTAAAAATGTTAGGAAATGATTTATTAGATGTGTTTAAGGATATATTTATCATGATGTGTGTGTTTAGACATGACCATTACTATAATGTATGTTATTGACATATTGATGTGATGAAAGTGTTTTGTTACCTTTGAAGTTTTCACTTGATTCTAATATATTATCATTTTGTTGTCATATTATTATGGTTTTTATTATGGTTATCTTTATTATCATAAAATATACTGATTTGTGTTCAAGCTTTGTGGTTGCAAGATGGGGCATGAGCTTCTATTAGTGTTGTGGTGAGTATGATGCATATTGTTATGTTATTGTTATTATACAGAGATTTACTTGGATAACTGAGTGATATAGTAGTATGTTTGTTAGGATAAGTGGAAAGGGGGGGCATCGTACCATTGGACGTATGAGAGACATACGAGAATGAGATACGATTGCTAGAGTCTCTTTCCTAGTGCTTCGGCTATTATGCACATGTGCTCTAATTTGTATGTTTAAGTGAACAGGTACTAGGCTACGTCTCTACCTAAATTAGCAGGTTTGAGCGTGCCTCTAATCCTAATGGTGGTTGAGGAGATAACATCTAGGCCCAAATTATAACTTAACCCTGACCATTGTTCTCAATTAGAGACAATTGATGAAGAATGTGTTAACTTTTTCGGGTTGTCATGAGACAATGTCCGATCTTCTTTACCCTATGTTTGGAGTGTTGCACTTATTCGGTTGTTTCTTATGTGATATGTGATTGTTTGATTTTGTTGTCTAACCTTAGTTTTGGATCCCAACCTGTTGGTGTTAAACCCCGTGGTTAGTTGTGTTGTTATGATTGTGATTAGTGTTATTTATCTTTTGATGTGAATGTTGCTCTTTCATGTGAAGTTATTTTATGATTTATATTTTACCTTATTTGTGAATTATTTGAGTGAAGTTAGATATTGAATCTATCATATTTATTATTATGATTTTTATTAATGTGTTTGAGGTGTGATATAATATTGTCCATAAGTGACATTTATTTATGTTATGTTTTATTATGTTATTATTTTGAGGAATAATTATTTAATTATTGTTTATTATTATCATTATTTGGTATTTGATTATTGTTTATTGAGTAATATTTGTTTTACTTTTGTTTAGATATAATTTTTGCATTATTAGTCTCTTGATTCATTTTATTAAAATGGTCACTAAATTTATGTTTTATGGAGTCTTTATGTGGTTTTAATGATTTAAAATGTTTCCTATGTGATAGCTTTATGGGTGAGAGGTATTTTTATTTTATAAAATTATATTTTTTGAGTCCAGAACCCACCCTAATTACTCCATTATGAAAAGTGACGAAAATGGAAGTTGAAAGGGGGCTGGGAGGTTGTCTTTTGGGGGGAGAAGTGTTCTTTTTATGCGGGGAGGAGATAAAGGGTTTCGGGCTGTTGGGTTATTCGATTTTTTTTTGGCATGCATGTTGGATTTGGATTGGGATTCTTTTTCGGGAGAGATTTTTCTATGTTTGCTAAGAGGAAGGAGCAATGAGAAATTTGTGGCAATTTGAGGGTTTTGAAAATTGAAAACTTTGGAGCTCAGCATCAAATTTCTGTCATTCCCAAGCGTTGGATTCAGGTTGGATTTTCAGATCTTGTGTTAAAATTCTCTTTCGTATGCATGAATGATTTGATTGATTTCTTTCTTTTGATTTTTGAAATAAATATTGGATGGTTTTATTTCTGTGTGAATGAAACATTTATTCTACAATAAAAATCAATACATATTTGTTATTCTTGGTATTTACCAGTAAAAGGGTCTGATTGCGTTGCTCATAAATTTAAATTTGCAAACTGGGTTGGTGAGATTTTTAAAGGGTTTTTTCATTTCGTTGTTGTTTAAATCCTGTCCAAAAATCTCAGAAACTCAGATTGTAGTTTGTGAGATATGGTTGAAATACGAGACTGCTGTCAAGTTGCTCCTCTATGACTGCAAATATCTTTATTTCTCTCTGTAAAACAGTCAATGAAAGATTGAGATTTTAAATTTATAGGGGTTTGAAATAGCTTAAATTAATTTTAATATTCTTTTTTTTTTTTTTTATATATTTTATTTTGGATAAAATCTGGTTGTTAAGTTACTCATTTTGTCATTTGACTGTAATCGAGTATTACCGAAAATAGGGTTTTATGGAATCCGTCTGTTGTTTTGCATTTTATGAAATTATTATTTATTTTTAGTCAATTTCTTTCGCGTTGTTGAGTGGGCGACGTCTAAATCTGAAATGGGTATTTTACAGATTTTGATTTCGAGTTCATATGACTATTTTATGGTTGTTTTATTGTTAACAGATTTGACTGTTGTCAAGTGAGAATTAGTTTAGTTTTAAAAGTTGTATTTGAGGGTATAACTATATTCTTTGATCTGTATTGTGTTGTACCATTTTTATTTAATTGTGTTTATTATTATAAATCCCTTCATATTTGTGAGATCTTGCATTGAAGTTTCTATATTTGTAAAGATCAATTATGTCAGGGATGTGCATTGTTGGTCTTGATTGTGAATTACTAAACTACAGTGTGTTATTATGTTATAATATTGTGAGATTGATGTAATATACTTTATTGTAGTGTTGTAGTTTAATGATAAGCTTTTTAGTTATCTATCCATTTGTGTTATGTGTTTGGGTCTATAGAAGTACCTAGAAGCATTTGTGAAGTTATTGTAATTTTCAGTTGATTCTTATTTTGGTAGTTTTCTTGGGATGTTTAGTGTCAGCCACTTGTTATTTCTGTTCTGTTGTTTGCTTGTTTGTGGGGCCTAGTGTTGTCTCCTAGCACGGAGGGAGTGGGCCTCAGGGTTCCACGTGGTAGGGTGGTATTTCTGAACTATCCATTGGGATTTAGGTGGTGCAATTCGTGCGCAACATGGAGAGTCTTTCTTTCCGCTTCATTCTATAGTTGAATTTATGTGCAGGTGATATTTTCATAAAAAATTATGTTTAATGTATCTTATACATATGTAATTCTTAGATTTCTGAATCGTATTCATGGTAGCATTCTTGTATAAGAAAAGTGAGTGAATTGTTACAATCTTGATTATACACATTTTTACTATTGTTTAGTATGTAATAGAGAGGTTTAATATAGAAATGTTGTATTTATAATGCATGAGTTTAATTAAGTAGTAGATATGATATATCTTTATGTACTTATTTTATAACATTGATTAAGAATAGATTTGTATTGGCATAGTGTTAGATGTGGTTGAAGATAATTTCGATATGTTATCATATGTAATTTGATGTATGGAATTAATTTGCATTCAAGTGTTAGTAAAATATGGTCATAGTATATCAAATATGTTCTTTAGACTTAATTAGTGTAGGTGTATCTTAGTAGCGACGTTAGGGGACCATGGTGGATAGGTGTGCAAATGGGTTATGTTCAATATTATTTTTAGGTTATAATGTGATTATAATATCATGTTGATGTAATAATATTATTCATATTAATTAGTTGAGTTGCATTAGTTAGTGTTACTTTAGTTTCTTTAAAAAAAATAATAAAAGAAAAAAAAAATTGGCTTGATGTTGATAGTCTTTTGTGTTAATCCACTTGGTCCCTTAGCGGGGCGTTACACATATGAACTTAATTTAATAGTAGATGTGATAAATCTTTATGTACCTATTTCATGGTGTTGATTAGGATTAGGTTCATATTGGCATAGTGTTGGATGATGTTTAATTATAATTGAGTTATGTTATCATGCGTAACTTGATGTATGAAATTTAATTTACATTCAAAGAATTGACTGGATGTGTTCTTAGTGTATCATATGTCTTTCTATAGGTTTAGTGTAGATGTGTTGTAGTAGCGACATTAGGGGACCATGGTGGATAGGTGTGTAAGTGGGCTATGATTAATGTTACTTTTAGGTCATAATGTGATTATGATATGATGTTAATGTAATAATGTTATCCATGTTAATTTGTTGAGTTGCATTAGTTAGTGTCACTTTAGTTTCTTTAAATATATATATATATATTATTGGCATGATGTTGGAGGTTTTTTGTGTTAATCCACCGGGTCCCTTAGTGGAGCGTTATAGGTACCCTTTTATTATGCACTTAATCTCATCCTTCACCCATCTATACTCATTACTCATTCCTATACAAATACTTACCCTTATATAAAGATAAGGACTACCAATAATAATGTCAAAAGTATTAAGAGGAATTACATCCATGTCAATCTCGTTTATGTATTGTGTATTAGTTCCCCAATTTTAACTTTACACCCAAGTTTGTTACTTATATCTCTATTCCCTTTTCACTCATCCCAAAGTGTATGGCCATATATGTTATTTTTGTCTTTAAGCCAAGATTTTGAACCAAATTTTTTATGGAGGATTTAATATCATCCACAAATACATTTTACCAACTCGATATGGGAGCATGAGCCTTTAGGTTGAAACCTCTTCGACTGAGAGCCAAAGACTAAGCGGTATACATTCTGCCAAATTCATTTGGGGAACGATCCTGAACTCATCCACTATGATTACAGGGCCTTGCACTCAACAAGACTTGATCCCTGGTGAGCTTATATAGAACCATTAAACTTCACCAATAGATCAAGGACCAATTGAGATTACCTTATGAACTAGTATCTATCAGTACATTTAATCTGGTCTTCGTAACTTGAAACTTGAAATATTTTTTTCACCTTCTCAAGTTCATGATTTCCTTAGTGGCCATGTATACAATGTTTTCATCTATATCTAAACTACCCTCTACTTAAATACCATCATCTTAAATGACTAGAATAAATTTATTTATTTCATCTTTTTCTTTCCTCCTATTCTTGTTTTAGGATGTAGTTTTGAAAGAAGATTCCAACACTTTTAATTTACATTTCTATATATTTTAAAATGTCTAAAATGATTCATTATATCCTTTCTATCATATTTTTTAAAATAATGATAGTTTTCTTTGCCTTCCAATCATCCTTATTTCTAATTTTGTATGGAAGACTCGCGTTCATCCTTCATAGATCTCTTCTTTTCCTTTTCCACATAGCAGTATTAGACATGTGCTTCACCCAATTCCTTTGAATTAGTAGTGACTACTCTCTTATGGATGTGATAATAGAATCTACTAAGATACTTGTTCATATTTTTCTCCTTGTCTAAATCCATCCCATTTAGCATGACTTGTAGATGGAATTCTATACTATAATCGTGCACACTTTGATAACTTGGCTCTTTGTAGTACATTAATTTAATATTTGGATTGAATTTATGCCCTATGGGATAGATATTTTGATGGATTTATTCAATAAGTTCTTCCTAATAGTTAATAATAGACTTATTCCTATTTTCACAATAAGAAACATAATATTCCCACCATAAAAGAGCATGACCCTCTATTTTAAGATATGTAAATCTAGTTATTTGTGCCCTATTTATTTTATACAAAGTAGAATACACTTCAAGTTGTTTAAATATACATCCAATATTTTTGTCTTATTTTCCATCAAAAATATGTAATTTATACATTAAATGGGCTTATATTCTTTCCTTCATCTTCATTTGGTTCTTTCAAGAAATATTCTTTAATTTCATCATCTTCATCAATTCCACTTTTTTGGCAAGTGCCTTATGGGTAGAATATTGCTCTAGTACCATTTTACCCTATTGTGTAGCCAAATTCTCTTGTTTTTATCCCAACCATTTTTGTTTTTTAATTACGCCCTTCATGTGGTCTTCAAGTGTGATTGCTCTTGCATACAAATCCTTTATAACTACCTTTTGAGATCTTGTTGTCACAATCATACAAAATCCTCCAAAATCTAATGACAAATTGATTTTTAAATTCTTTAATTATAATTCAAGAATAATAAGTTATTTAAAATACTTGCTACTTGCTAATACAAATGAATTTTGATTTTAAGAGGAGAAAATTGTAGGCAAAAAAATAATCTTGAATTAACTCATGTAAAATTTGAGTTTTTATCTTGGAAACCCCCAATGTGGAGGGAAACTACCTTTTATGGTAGCAATAATGGCCTTGCTACCTTCTTTGCTATCTTGGGAAAATAATCACAAATGAAACTTCAATCCTTTGACCTCTACTTTTTCTTATCTTATTTGATAAATAATTGCTCTCTACAATATTTCTATTATTCTCTCAATTTCCAAAAATGATTTAAGCTCAAGTTACAACTTCCTTTCACAACATTCTATGAACATGAAGGTTATCTTGAGCCTTGAAATATTTCCTACTTATTGTAGTGTAGGAAATTATATACCCTTTATAATTTCACACTTTATTTGGGTCCCTTAATTAATTGGACTTAATTAAGCTTCTAATTACCTAAATTATACATTCTTAAGCCTTATTTATCGTGTTTTCTAAAAGGGAGACCTATATTTAGTTGATGCAATTAATAATTAAATCACATTGGAGAATGAGTGTCCTAGACTTATGGGCCAGGACCCATTCGCCCATGGGTGAATGGGTCCTCCTTAAGTGCAATAATCCATTTTTAAATATGTTTTTGGTGGTATTTTAATGATTCAAATTTCATATGCAATTGTTGGCTTTTGGAATCTAATTTTTGAGAAATTAGATAAACACTTATAAATACATAGTCTTTTTATCAATTCAAATCTAACACTTAAGAGGCAAAATTATCAAGACTTCATGAGAGAAAATATTATTTTCAAGAGCAGAATTATCAGTCATTTTTTGCAACAATCAAGATCCTAATCATCATGTCAAAGTTCATGTGCATTCATGTCATCTTGTGAAGGCTACTATGCATTGTTGATCCTAAAGCATCCAAGCATTTTCAAGTGTCCAATCAATCAAGCAAAGCAAGATCAATCCTTGGAGTGATGTGTGTGTGACTTCAATCCTCTAAGGACAACCATTAAAGGTTTGGTGAGTTGTAGCAAGCATTGTTTCATTCATCATTCCTTCCATTTGTTAATTTTCATTATCTTTCTATCGAGGTTTAATTACCAAACTTTGGGTTTGACCAAGGAAAACTTCCAATGAAAAAAAATAAAAATTCTTCTTTGTGTGTGTGTAGAATACAGGTTGAAGAAGGATTGAAGATCGTGAAGAGAAATTTTACATTGTTGCATTTGTTGCATTCATTGTTGTCAAATCACAAAAACTCAAGTGCAAAATTTATTTTCAGCTTTTCGATAATGAAACCTTGGCAAAACAACATCTCAAATCTTACTTCAAAGGACTACAAAAAGTATTTTTGGAAGCCCTAACTAGGACCCATTCACCCCTGGGTGAACCTGTCCTCGTACAGTGCTCATAATCAACTTTTTATGCCAGGTACATGTGTGTAGACCCTTCTCAAATATGCCTAGAAATTTTTAATTTAATTTCTATATCTTTGGAATCTTGCATTTTATCATCTAGATATTATTAAGAATTTAGTTTAAACATTGCAAATCATTTGATTAGGCTTCAAATCTGCCCTATTCTCTTAAAGGACTGAGATCCAGGTCTGATTGATTCACCATTGAGGTTGGAAGTCAATCATTACACCTTGTGATCTCTTTCCTAATGAAACTCCCCTAGGAATTTTTCCCTATTGTGAATCTTTAAAGTCCTATTTAGGGAACCCATTTCCCCACATTTCACTCACACAAAAATATAAATTAGTATTTGTTTGTTTTAGAATTTAAATTTGAAGTGCTAATTATCATTGGAAAATGCCATAGTCATGGTCCTAACTTGGTCATTACCATAATTAAAATTCCACTTCATTATACTTTTTTGTTGGTTCTACATATTTTTCTTGTCTCGATGTCTAAATTCTATTTACTCTTCATGTTTTTTAGATCTACTATGGATCAACACAAAAGAATAAGGAAACGTGTGAAATACATAAATGGAAAATATGGATCATAAGAGGACATAAGAATCAAACAAAGCACAAGAGATACACATTGAATATAAGAGAGTATATGAGATAAATATAAAAGGATTAATAAGAAGGTGCCACCAAGTGGAGAAATACCATAAAGCATAACATAGAAGGTGAAATGAGAATTGAAAATACACAACTAATCACAACATAAATAAAAAAGGAAAAGTATAACAACCCATTTAAAAGACAAGGTAAAAGCTAATATAATTATGTAGATAAATAAATCATAAAAATGATTTATGTCTCATGGAACATATTTTGGGAGATCATCCTCCAAGAGGTATCCTTATCCCACAAATTATCATCATTTTCTTCTTCCTAAAGTGAATGACTTTCTTCTTCAATTACACATGTTTCCTCTTGATAGGAATTTTTAATTTTAAAGAACATATTGGAAATAGGTAGAACTATAAGAATATTTTTTCACTTGTTTCTCTTGCTTCTTTGAAGATGGTCAAATATAAATATTTTTCATTTTTTTAGCCATAATAATTTTCTTTAGAATCCATAAAGTAGTGTCTTTAGCATGAAATATCTTTATTTATAATATAGGATTTGTTAGGTCTCAAAATCACTGCTCCATTTCTTAGAACCAAATCTCACTCACAAGGCCAGGGTTGTTTTCATGTAAGTGAAATCAACTCATCAATAAAACTATGGAGGACTTTAAGATAACTCTATGAGAGTGGGTTATATCTCCTAATCTTTGAGATTAGCTTAGAATTGAGAGTGTATTCCTGAGGATATAACTTAAAAGATATTTAAATCACATCAAATGAATAAATAACAAAATATGGACAACCAAACCCAACTTTCTATCTTGGTCCCAAAGACTATCACTGAATCAAACAATCGGCTGCCACAAAAACCCCTATATAACTGATGTAACTATTCAAGAATAACCCACATAAGATAGATTCATTCAAAAAATATCTTAATGATAAATCCTTGGTTATGATATGAGGTTATGGATGCACAAGACTACTCCTACGCTACTAGATAGTACTAATTAATGTGTTGTTTATTTTGAAAGATCTGAGATTAGCCAAGTGGGATAGAGATCAATTCCTTATTCATTGGTCTAAATAGTCATAAACTTAAGAAATAAAACAATGAAGGAAATATAGAAGGTCAATCTAGGCACATATTCCATCAAATTAAAAGCATTACATAGAGAGTACACTTATTTATCCAAATTGAATTGTATTAATCCTCATGCAATACATAAATTATTATTACAATGTGTATCTATTTTTATTTCTTTCACATTATCAAATGTTCATTACAATCATGTCAACAAGTGTGATAAGAGAAAACATACACAATAGTGAAGAAGTTCCAAGATAAATACAAACATGGAGACATCCTCTATATAATATTGATACACTTTCTCCTTTGCATACCTCACAAATTCATTTCCTTTCTATAACTAGACATAGCATGGTTGAAACTCTAGACTAATCCTTGCACCTATGTAACCTCTAGTAACCACCAAAAAAACCAACCTCCTTGTAAAAATGATCCAAATCATGTTATAATGATCTAAATAGTGTTACAAAGTCATATTTTTTATAATTCTTTAGAGTCTTAGGTTTATAAGAGTTTATGGTGAACTCCTCAACACCCTAAGATCACCTGCAAGACAAAAATAACTTCCACAGGAGAGAAATGGCAGAAATACCATGCTATGATTATGGATGCAAGATTGTCAGATTGAAATTTTTGTACATATGATGCCTTGCTTATAAACGAAAGTTATAAGAAAGGATTAGACAAGATCTTGACATGTGTCTTAATCCTGTACAACGAGACAACTACCTCAATAAATATTAAATGACCTAGGACACAAGTATTAAATTCCAAAAGATAAGATAAGATCTTGTGACAACTAGCATTAACTAGAAAGATTCCCTCCTTGGACCTAAGTGGAATTAACATATAAATAGGACTTAGATAGGTAAAACACCTATTTACACCAATACCCCCCTTAAGTGCAACTTAGGGAGTACAATTATAAAAATTACACAAAGATGGGTCCTAGCTACAAGGCCATATTAGGTACCCATGTATATATGCAAATGTAATCTCTCACAAATAGAGAAAAGGAGAAAACCCACTAGGATAAAACTCCTCCCCAAAAGAGAGATGAAATATAGGATGCTCTCAATTATGCATGAGAAGGACAAAACCCCATACGAGGAAAAAGCCCCCCCATAAGAGAGAAGAAGAGAGACCATGCAACCCCCCTCAATGTAGTCTCCTACAAATATGGTAGATATTTTCCAATGAATGATGAAGATGATCCATGACCGTCAAACAACATTCCTCCCCTTGGGAAGAAACAAGACCAATATGGTATGCAAGATGTATTCCCATTCCTAAAAGGAAGATTTCAGAAGAAGGATGATGTTTGATGTCTCTGAAGAATGCTCAAGTGTCTTTGTGTCAATGTCAAAAGGTGTCACCCTCTAAACAGGTGTTCCAAGCCACACTGTTGAAGAAGACAATCTAGAATCTCCTAGAAATTGTGAGTTGAAATAACAAATATAAGTCTCATATTTTTGATGATGCTCACAAAGGTGAAGCACTGGCCCTTCCTGGGATGTAATGAGTGCTAATTGGACCATTCATTATCATGAGATATGGGTTCTTATGAACCACTACTCATGAAACATGGGTCAATGAGTTTGACTCATAAAACTACATGGTTGAATCCTAATAGCAATATCACAATTTAACACACTATGGAAAATACCTCCCACTTATCAGCTTACATATACTTAATACAACCCCATGAAAACATTTTTTCTTGAAACCAACATATCTATTCTCCCAATCAACCTCAAAGCATTGAAAATATGAGCATCAAAGATATAATGTTGGACTTTTAGAAGCAAATGAGTGAGACTGACAGAGATCAAGAGTATAACTTGCAGCAGGAACAGTTGGCTTACTTAGCTTACCAATACTAGCAAGAGGAGGAGATACAAAGGAAGAAATATGAGTATGAGTATCTTACAAGAGATTTTGTTGTATTTCTTGACCAAGCACAAAGGTTGGAGGCCTAATGAGCTTCTTACATTCCAAATCAGCCTACAAAAGAAGAGCTTCTTAGGTATGAAATTCCATGTTTTGGGCAAGGTAAACCTTCTAAGTCTTCAAATCAGTCTCATGAGATTGAAATTCCAAACTTTAGGAGTCTTCATATTTTGTAAGATCCTAAACCTAACCAAGAGCCACCTTCTCTAAAGCTTATATGATCTCAAGAAGAACAAAAAGACTTCTATAATTAGCCTTCTTGTCCTAGCACTATTTACCTTTACAAAGTTGGACCCATTGTTTATTAGGACAGCTGGTTTAGTGAGCAGAAAAAAGAGGTCTTTGAGGAGAAACATGCACAATTTTTGGATGTTGATATGCTTGAACATGATGTACAAGATGAAAAATAAGACCTGTTAGAAGAGGTGGATGAGCATGATCAACTAGGGTACCAAGTTGAAAAGCTTGAAAGAGGTAATGAAAACCAATATTTCATACTCTTATTTGAAGAACTTCCTTATTTCATTGAATAGGATAAATAAAGTACAAAAACTTCAATATCATCACAAGTTTTGGAGCAGTTGAAAGATGAGAATGAGCATGAAGAAAGGTTGGTCCACAAAGTCAATATCAATCCTCTCCCATAGAAGAGCAAAGAAGAGGTTGAAGAAGACCTATTTTGCGATGATCTTGAAGTATTTGTTTCAAAATTAGATGACAAGCCAACACCTTTCAAAGAGGAAAATCATGAGCAATAGGAGCATAGTGTAGAAATATCTTTGTTTCTGCCAAATTAGTCACAATAAATGGCCTTCACAATTTAGTAATATGATGAGACAATAGTACACAAGCAAGAAACCAGCAAGGAGAGTTCAAAATTTCTCATTTCAAGAGGATGTCCTATCAGACATCTATCTAAGATGGTGTCAAACAAAGCATTATGGGTCATGCTTGCACCCAAGAATGAGGTTGAAACTGAAGAAGGATGCATCCCTCTTACCTATCTATTTCAAATTAGTGGTATGTATGATCAATAAGAAGAGGTAGGTGGATTTTTTTATTCTCCAAGAGTTCTTGCAACAGTTGATCATTTTTTTGTCATTTCTCCGCATCCTTTTGGTTGATCATAAACGTGTGAAATATTACAAATTATTGAGAAAAGGAAGTTATTTTGCAAAACCAATTAATGGATTTGTTTAAGAACTACCACTGCTAGTTATTGTAGGTTAGGGTAGTTTTATTTCAAGTAAATAAGTACTCATGCACAATGCTTTAGTTTTTCATTTTCTCCAAGTGCTATTGCATAGTTAGTTTGTTGTTCTTAAGGAGTTGAATTCTTGTCAAAGTTTGGGTTTCAGTTTGTCTCACACTCTCTTGAATTATATGCCCAATGGATATGCAATTCTATTGGTCTTATTGGTTTTAAAAGGAAAAAACCCTCAAAGGTTACCAAGAATGTTGTTTTTTTGCAGTCATTAGCAAAAAATTAAATGTTTGGGTTAAATGATATTTTTGTTTAGCTTGGATCATTTATCCTTTAAAGGAAGCATTGATCTTTCACTAAAAGAAATAAATTTATCTCCCAAAGTTTTATATGACCACACCAAAAGCAAGAAATAAGACTTTATGTGCATGTAAAAGGAGGATTAGAAAGAAATGGATAAATCAAACTCTAAACTAGGCACCAAGTCCACTAAGAGTGAAAAAGAAAATCTGAAGAAAGCTACATGTGAAGGAAGAGCACTAGGGTTTTGAATTTTTTGGAAGTTAAGTTTGAAAGAATGGAGATGGTTTTTCAGAAGATCGAAGAAAGAGCATGCAGTTCTTGGCTCCTAAAATACCTCCCACGTTGCTCCTTTTTCATATCTAAATACTTTGCATGCATTTTCCTTATGGAGCTACCAAAGGACAGCCATACGATGGGCATTCAAAGAGAAATATTTACCATATTTCCCTAACATGGTCCCTCAAAGTAAAGTCACCAAAGAGCAAAGAAATTATGACTATCCCTTTGAATAGGACATTCAACAATGGTGGTGAGAAGTTATGACAATGAAAATCAATCATGACAACAAGTTTAAAAGACCTCAAGGTGCAAGGTTATTAAGTCAGTATGGGATCAAGGGCCATTTTAGTAAGGACAGAGTTTCAAGGGTAAAAAGGATAGTCAAGCCAAGATTAAGGCCAGCATACCCAAGACAAACAAATTCAATGAAATGAAGAATACTATGTGAAACAAACAAAAATAGGGTGTTGTTTGTGTTGTTAAAAAGGGGCATTCACCAAAATGACCTATTTTCCTAATTTCATTCAAGGAAATGAGATCCAAACCATGACGTGACTAACAACCCTTAGGTGAGTCAAATCAAGGTATGAATCAAAAAAATTCCTATCAACAAACTCCAAAATGCAAGCTATGAAATGCAAATGAAGAACAACAATTAAATCTGATAGAAACAATAACCAAAAGGAAGATATGGAAAGGGGAAAACAATGTGTACCTTTTACCAAATTTACCTTTTGAAGCTCATTGAGGACTCATTCGCCCTATGGCGAATCGGTCATGGCTAGGGTTACTAAAAAATGCTTTTTGGGTTCTCTTCTACTAGGTTTGCACTTCCAAATTCCAGGCATTCACTGTCAAACAACCAAAAATAAATTTTGTAGAGGAGTTTTTGTGATTTGGCAACTTTTCTTGCAACTTTGACAACTTTGCAACTTTATCCAATTTTTCTCTTCAAAGGATCTTCAACCTAAAATCTGCAATCACACATCAAAGAGATAAAAATGTTATTTCTTAGGTGAATGGGGGTTTACCTTGGTCAAACCCCATTTTGGTAATTAAACCTTGAAATGCAATAAGAAAGCATGAAGGAATGATGAATGAAAAAATCTATGTAACAACTCACCAAACCTTATTTGAACCTTAGAATACAAATTTGCAAACGAGCATTAAGTGGCCTCAATGGATGTAGATCTTGGTCATGAAACTTGAAGTGAAACAATTCCTTTGATATGCTTGAATAGATCTTGAACACTTAGTGTATTTAAAACCTCCAAGGTGTGCTTGCACTAATCAACTTGAAGACCTTTTCTTCTGTCTTCACTCAAGAACCTAATGGCCTCAGGGTTCTAAACTGGCCTAGGTCATTAACTAAGCTCTCCTCTAACTCTGTCACAAGAGTTAGTCTTCTTGTGCTTCACCTTGAAGGATTCAACACTCTTTGAAACTGTTTACTTTACCTTGGACTTAGAAAATTCTAAGTGCAAACTTCTTCAATCTATTAGAACTGCTTGCAGGGGAGATGAAGATGCTGTCTCCATGCTTTTTGCAATCAAACTGATCCATTTTTCTTGGTGTCCACTCCTCAACATACCCGATTTCATGAATTTTCCTTTTGAAGGGGCTAATCCTTGTAGCCCTTACCAGTCGGTTTTTGGCCTTTTACTCTCAAATTTTCCACACAACCTATCCAAAAAAGTACACTTTCAGACACCCTTTTCAAAGTTTTAAATCTTGCACTCGGTTTTAGGTTACTATATATTCCGTACAGGTGATTCCCGTACCTTTGGAGAGGAGGCCTAATTGCCCTAGTAACTAGGTTTTCACTGATCAATCACTTATTTCTCACTCGAGGATTTTTCAAGCATCAACTCACCTTAAATTTTCAAAGTATGACCAAAACCTTCATGATACCGTACTGTACCGTACTGTACCTTCTGCCCCTGCCCGAGTTCTTAACTTTTCTATTCCAAACTCCTAATCAGGTGACTGAAACTCGCCTAGGGTTTGGTGTAAAATCTTCTTGCTTGGCTCACAAAGGTTCCTATGACTAAATATTTACAAAAATATGGCTCCCCTGTCATTTCCATCAACCTCAGGAAGAATCCACAGGCAGATTTCATGGGGAAGCCATGTTTTGACTGACTGTTCAAAATTGAACTTTCAAACCCTCTAAATTATGATCTAAGGATACAAATGAATAACCCTACTCTACTCAACTTAGATACACAATAAAAAGTGAATCAAATCTATTATAATAACATAAATTCAGTGCCGAATCTGAGCCTTCAATGCCTATGTCAGTTCTGTTGCAAAACACAGTGGAAATTTAGAAAAGCACTTTACAACTCTAAACTGTGAACATAAAACAGTAAACCCACACTGAACAACTTGAATAACAGATAAAACTAGCTTTTTACTATCTAATAAACATAAATACAAGGTTATATCAACATGCACGATGCCATCAAGTTCACTGTTTTCAAGATACGCGGGTAACACACACAAAAAAATTACTTAAAATCTGCTCTCTTTTTTGTTATTCTGCACAACAAAAACTGATTACAACGCCAAGACTCTCTGTCTATGGGCCATTACCACCATTTTGATGCTGTTTCCATAGTTCAAGGGGAGTTGGTCGAGCCCTTACCCCGTTTCCTAGGGATTCTCATAACTAAATTGCATGCAATTTACACTAATCTTGCCATGCAACTTGCATCCGCATTTTACAACTTACATAATGCTATGATTGTGTCCTGATCCTCAAACATAGGATCTCCCATACCTTGATCTCGAGCAACTAACATCTTCCCTAACCGTTCTTTGACATCTTTCAAATAATGATGATGTGGCACCAATAGACAAAATGCTTTGTAACATAATATATGCTTTCCTAAGCTAAATGCAACAACATTTTTCAACCTAATAACAAAGATGATGTTAATCCTAATGATTAACTCATCACACACAATTGCAAGACCATCTAAGGTCCAAATCAAACAACCAAAATCCTTGACTCGGCTAAAGTCAGTACAAGCCAAAAGTTGCAAACTACCATGAAGGAGTTAAACCAAGGTGCCCCTGCACCATCCTCCCCAAAACAGAAAGATTCAATCCATCCTTGGATTGAGCAAGTTAGGATCAACTCCCAACTTCTTGAACTCTGCCTCCTTAATCCATACTGCATCAACTTCAGGTTGTCCTTGCCTTTGGATCAGATGTTCCTTGTACTCTCTGGTTCTTGTTCTTTTGTAGACCCTGGTATCCAAGATCTTATCAGCTTGTTTGACTGTAGTGGAGGGCAGTTTGAGTTCTTCAACATCTTGACTGACTTCATGGAAGGTCTGATCCAAGTTTACTGATGGTCCTTTGTAGTGTACAAGGTCTGCAACATTAAAAACAGGGGACAGTCCACTGTCATCTGGCAATTGCACCTTGAAAGCATTATTGCCATACTTCTCCAAGATAGGACAGGGACCTATCCTCTTCATTTGCAACTTGTGAGGAACTCCCTTCTGCAATCTAGCCTTGTTCAAATGCACCATCACTAGGTCACCCACATTGAATTGGACTTCTCTCCTATGCTCATCCACCTTAACCTTATGTTTCATGGTATTTTCTGCCAAGGTTTTTCTAACTGTCTCATGAATTTCCTGCATTGCATAAGCAAAATCATCTGCATAACCACTTCCTTTGACTCCATCCTTCAATTCCCTCAGCTCATAAACACCTCTAGGGTGCAGTCCATAGACAATCTCAAAGGGACTCTTCCCTGTTGACCTATTAACAGTATCATTATAGGCATATTCAGCCTGCCCAATAATCTAATCCCATTGTTGACCATACTCCTTGGTCAAGCATCTTAGAAGGTTTCCAAGTGTCCTATTCACAACTTCGGTCTGACCATCAGTTTGGGGATGGTATGCAGATCCAAAGGACAGATTGGTGCCCATTCTTTGCCAAAGAGTCTTCCAAAAGTGGCTCATAAATTTAGTATCCCTGTCTGATACAATGCTGATTGGTAAGCCATGAATTCTGACTATCTCTTTGAAGAAAAGTGAGGCTATTTGACTGGCATCATTGGTTGTTTTGCAGGGTACAAAGTGAGCCATTTTGTTGAATCTGTCAACAACAACATACACACTATCCATACCTTTCCTTGTCTTGGGTAAACCAACTACAAAGTCCATGCTCAAGCATTCCCATGGTCTAGAAGGGATTGGCAGTGGCTGGTATAAGCCTGCATTTGAAGAAGTGCCTTTTGCTTTTTGACACACTACACAACTCTCTACATATTTCCTGACATCCAGGTTCATCTTTGGCCAATAATAAAACCTTTGGACAAGTTCTTGAGTTTTGGTGATCCCAAAATGACCACTTAATGCATCATTATGCTTTTCTTGTATTAAGTTCCCCCTAATAGAACCTCTAGGAACACAAAGCTGATTCCCTTTAAACAATAAATCACTTTGCAAGGTATATTCAGCATACTTGTTATGGAAATGGTTCTTAAACTCAAGGAATACCTTATAAATTTCTGCAAAGTCTTCATCATCTGCATATAGATCTTTGAAGTGATATATTCCCATGCTCTTCAGTTGAATTTCTTGAATGGTAAGAACTCTCCTGCTCAATGCATCAGCAACTTTGTTGATAGCTCCTTTCTTGTGCTTGATGTTGAGGGTGTAGGTTTGCAAGTACTCCACCCACTTCATGTGCCTGTGACTCAACTTCTCTTGTGAATTCAGAAAACTGAGTGCTTGATTGTCTGAGTACACAATGAATTCTTTGAGAAGCAAGTAGTTCCTCCACTTCCTTAGTGCTTGGACCAATGCATACATCTCAAGGTCATAAGAAGAGTACTTCTTCTTGGCTTCACTTAGCTTCTCAGAATGAAAGCCACCGGTCTGCCCTCTTGGCTGAGAACAACTCCAATTGCTACATTACTTGCATCACATTCAATGGTGAATAGCTTCTCAAAGCTTGGCAACACCAAAATAGGCTGGGTAGCTATCTTTTCCTTCGGCAACTCTAAACTCTTGTTAGCTTGCTCATTCCACACAAATTTGGTTTTCATTCCTCCTTTAATGGTATCCAACATGGGAGCACAAATAGCACTAAACTGCCTTATGAATTTCCTATAATACTGAGCAAGACCATGGAAGCTTCTTACCTCTATTGCTGTCTTTGGAGTAGGCCAATTAAGAATGGCTTCTACCTTGCTGCTGTCCATCTTCAAGTTGCCATGTGATAGCACAAAACCAAGGTACACCAGCTCTATTTTGATGAACTCACACTTTTCCAGATTGATCTTCAGTTTCTCCTCCTGTAGCTTCTTGAAAATCAACTCAATATGATGGAGGTGCTCTTCTCTTGTTCTGCTATAGATTAGTATATCATCAAGATACACTACTACAAACTTGCCAATGTAGTCATGGAGAATTTCATTCATGAGTCTCATGAATGTGGAGGGGGCATTAGATAAGCCAAATGGCATTACTAGCCACTCATAAAGACCCTCATTAGTTTTGAAGGCTGTTTTCCACTCATCACCCTCATGTATTCTAATTTGGTGGTATCCACTCTTTAAATCTATCTTGGTATAGTACCTAGCTTCACCTAGACAATCCATGAGATCTTCAATCCTAGGGATAGGGAACCTATACCTGATGGTTATCTTGTTTATTGCCCTGGAATCAATGCAAAGCCTCCATTCTCCTCCTTTCTTAGGTGCTAAGACAGTGGGTACTGCACAAGGACTATTGCTTTTCCTAATAAGACCTTGGTCAAGTAGTTCTTGAATCTGCCTAGCTATTTCCTCATTTTGCTGAGGTGTCATCTTGTAGGCTACTTTTTTTGGAAGGGTGGCTCCTGGTATCAAGTCTATCCTATGACTTATGGCTCTTTTAGGAGGTAAGGTTGCTAGTTGACCACTACTTACAATGCTTTCATAGGTCTGCAACAAGTCTTGTATTTCCTTGGGTAACTCTTGTTCTTCAGCTGCCTTCTCCTTGCTTGCTTCTCTTGGCTTGATCATTACTGCATAGCCAACTCCTTCTCCTTCTTCCAAGGCCTTTAAGAACTCTTTTTCACCAGTTATAAGCAGCTTGGAACCTGATGTCTGCACCTCAGTATCTTCCAACAAAGATTGAATCTTGTAGGTTACTTTGTCCTTCTTGAAGGTATATGAGTTCTTGGCTCCATCATGCACAGCTTGACGGTCAAATTTCCATGGCCTACCTAGGAGCAAGTGGCATG
The DNA here is from genome assembly GCA_007258455.2 of Sequoia sempervirens. Classification (NCBI taxonomy): domain Eukaryota; kingdom Viridiplantae; phylum Streptophyta; class Pinopsida; order Cupressales; family Cupressaceae; genus Sequoia; species Sequoia sempervirens. The sequence goes on along the minus strand of VDFB02358134.1, from coordinate 163,157,821 downwards.
CATCCATAGGTAATACATCACACAAAACCTTGTCTTTGTACTTGCCAATTGAAAACTCCACCCATGCTTGTTCATTCACCAAGACATGCTGACCCTGATTGAGCCATGTGACCTTGTAAGGATTCTTGTGAGGTATCCTTGTCAATTTCAGTTTGTTGACTACCTCCTCTAACACAATATTGTCAGTAGAACCTGAGTCTATGATCACCTTGCACACTTTCCCCATCATCTTGCACTTTATCCTAAACAAGGACCTTCTTTGGCTTGGCTCTTCTTTGATTGGTTCTTTAATCAAAGTTCTTCTCATCATGAGATTCTCACCTTCCTCTGAGTTCAAGGGTACTTCTGATTGTTTATTTGCTGTAGTAGTCTCATCTTGAATCAGATTGGTTCTCCTATCTCCTCCATGAGAAGTGTTACCTTTCTCAGGACATCTATAAGCTGGGTGTCCCAATTAGTTGCAATGATAGCATTTCATGTTGGTGAAGTAGCTGCCTCTTCCTTGTCCACCACTTCTTCCTCTGGAGCTGAAACCTCTTCCTCTACCACCTCTACTAGAACTTCCTTCTTACTGTTCAGAAAATCTGACTTCTCCTTGGGCTCTTGGTTCTGAGCTTCTTCCACTATAGCTTCCTCTTTGTCCTCTGCTGTCTTTCCCTTTACCTCTGCTTTTGGGATTTTATTCTTGTTTCTTTTTTCCTTTCTCTTCTATTTTCAAAGCCATTTGATAGCATTGGCGGACTATTTTGAAGTTTACCAAACTCATATCTTCTTGAATAGACCATTTGAGTCCATTTAGATACCTTGCTAACTTTATGCTTTCATCTTCAACCACCTTTCATCTAAGGCACAATTTTTGAAACTCTTTTGTATATGTTTGGACATCCATATCCTTTTGCCTCAGATTGTGTCTTCTCCTGTGCAACTGGACTTCATAATCATCTGGGAGATAAGTCTGTCTTATCTTGGTCACCATTCCTCTCCATGAAACTATAGGACCTTTTCCTTTTTTTTCTCTTTCAGATTGTACAAATTTCCACCATGTGAGAGCTGCTCCTCTCAACCTTGACTTAGCCACCTTTACCTTTTGTGCCTCTGTTATGCCATCACACTCAAAGTGATTTTCAATGCTCTCAATCCAGTCCACAACTGAATCAGGGTCCATTTGCCCACTGAAAAGTGGCACACCATCCAATGCTTTACCACTCAAGGCCTGCAATGCCTTCAAGAATGGTTCCTCTGCAAGAACATGATCAGGCTTTGGAGCTTCCTCCTCCAATTCCACTTCTTTTTCCTTGGCTTCTTGCTCTTCCTTCTTCTTAATCTTGTCCTTCACATTATCTGTTGTTTCTTGGACTTCATCCAAAAGTCTCTCCATCTGAGATATCCTTTCTCTGAGAACCCGGTTATCTTCCTCTTGCTCTTCTACCTTCTTTGCTAGCTCTGCATTTGTCACCATGGCTTCTTCCTCTGGTGTATTCTCTCCTACTGACTCAGTGGATTGGCTCATTAATCACAAGCCTTGAATCCAACTCTGTGCTCTGATACCAATATGGTGTATTTAAAACCTCCAAGGTGTGCTTGCACTAATCAACTTGAAGACCTTTTCTTCTGTCTTCACTCAAGAACCTGATGGCCTCAGGGTTCTAAACTGGCCTAGGTCATTAACTAAGCTCTCCTCTAACTCTGTCACAAGAGTTAGTCTTCTTGTGCTTCACCTTGAAGGATTCAACACTCTTTGAAACTGTTTACTTTACCTTGGACTTAGAAAAGTCTAAGTGCCAACTTCTTCAATCTATTAGAACTGCTTACAGGGGAGATGAAGATGCTGTCTCCATGCTTTTTGCAATCAAACTGATCCATTTTTCTTGGTGTCCACTCCTCAACATACCCGATTTCATGAATTTTCCTTTTGAAGGGGCTAATCCTTGTAGCCCTTACCAGTCGGTTTTTGGCCTTTTAATCTCAAATTTTCCACACAACCTATCCAACAAAGTACACTTTCAGACACCCTTTTCAAAGTTTTAAATCTTGCACTCGGTTTTAGGTTACTATATATTCCGTACAGGTGATTCCCGTACCTTTGGAGAGGAGGCCTAATTGCCCTAGTAACTAGGTTTTCACTGATCAATCACTTATTTCTCACTCAAGAGGATTTTTCAAGCATCAACTCACCTTAAATTGTCAAAGTATGACCAAAACCTTCATGATACCGTACTGTACCTTCTGCCCCTGCCCGAGTTCTTAACTTTTCTATTCCAAACTCCTAACCGGGTGACTGAAACTCGCCTAGGGTTTGGTGTAAAATCTTCTTGCTTGGATCACAAAGGTTCCTATGACTAAATATTTACAAAAACATGGCTCCCCTGTCATTTCCATCAACCTCAGGAAGAATCCACGGGCAGATTTCATGGGGAAGCCATGTTTTGACTGATTGTTCAAAATTGAACTTTCAAACCCTCTAAAATATGATCTAAGGATACAAATGAATAACCCTACTCTACTCAACTTAGATACACAATAAAAAGTGAATCAAATCTATTATAATAACATAAATTCAGTGCCGAATTTGAGCCTTCAACGCCTATGTCAGTTCTGTTGCAAAACACAGTGGAAATTCAGAAAAGCACTTTACAACTCTAAACCGTGAACATAAAACAGTAAACCCACACTGAACAACTTGAATAACAGATAAAACTAGCTTTTTACTATCTAATAAACATAAATACAAGGTTATATCAACATGCACGATGCCATCAAGTTTATTGTTTTCAAGATACGCGGGTAACACACACAAAAAAATTACTTAAAATCTGCTCTCTCTTTTTTTTTATTCTGCACAACAAAAACTGATTACAACGCCAAGACTTTCTGTCTACGGGACATTACCACCATTTTGATGCCGTTTCCATAGTTCAAGGGGAGTTGGTCGAGCCCTTACCCCGTTTCCTAGGGATTCTCATAACTAAATTGCATGCAATTTACACTAATCTTGCCATGCAACTTGCATCCGCATTTTACAACTTACATAATGCTATGATTGTGTCCTGATCCTCAAACATAGGATCTCCCATACCTTGATCTCGAGCAACTAACATCTTCCCTAACCATTCTTTGACATCTTTCAAATAATGATGATGTGGCACCAATAGACAAAATGTTTTGTAACATAATATATGCTTTCCTAAGCTAAATGCAACAACACTTTTCAACCTAATAACAAAGATAATGTTAATCCTAATGATTAACTCATCACACACAATTGGAAGACCATCTAAGGTCCAAATCAAACAACCAAAATCCCTGACTCGGCTAAAGTCAGTACAAGCCAAAAATTGCAAACTACCATGAAGGAGTTAAACCAAGGTGCCCCTGCACCAACACTACATCATCATATTAGCTCAAACAATATACATGATGCAAGAACTTTTTGACATGATGAAAGGAATCTTGATTGCTGCAATAATCTTCTACAAATCTGCCCTTGAATGCCTTGCTAACACTTATGAACAATAATGCTAGCAAGGGTTTTTGTTCAAAGGGATTTTTTTAGTTCGTGTAAGGTCTTCTTCATAGGGAACATCATGCATAATATCTCCAAGAGAGGATAAGTCAAGGGTAAAATATCCACAACTTAGGGAATGCAATGTGTCACATCACCACTAAGAGGAAAGCTATACGCTAAGAAATATCGTACTCTTGGAGGACATCAAACCCAATGACACCACCAAGAAAAGGACGCATCACAAGAATAAAGAAAATCACACCATGAAACATGAGAAATGTCAAAAAATATTATCAATGTATGCCCCCACTTTAAATTGGTTGCTAACACCATTGTTGTGAGCAATTGCTTAAAGTAGCCAATTTTCAATCCTAAGACACGAGAGCTTATTCGAAAAACCCTATGCCAAGTCATATATTTCTGAAATGAAGCTACATCATGAAAAAGGAAGGAGGGGTTGCCCCCAAAAATACATAAGGGATCTATGGATACAGGGTCAGTATATCTTTGCTACAATGTTGTTATAGAGCTCAGAAATTTCATCATTCCCCAAATACTCATAGAACTGGAAGAATGACACATAAAGAGAAAAAACAAAGAAAAATCCTTTCGGGACAACATGGAAGAGACCTTAATGTCTCGATGCCTTGTGTCATACCCAAAAGGAAAAAACAAGACAAGTGAAAAGATAAAATGTTTACAACATATAGAAGAATGTAGATACAAATAGAGGAATGCACATGAAGAGAGAGATACATCAAAGAGAATAGTACGGGGGATCACATTATGCACATGCAATCACATAAGGAACATGAAAAAGAAAAAATACTAGTAAGGAATATGTGAGTCAACCTATAGCAATCCATCTGGATCCCAATCTTGATCAGTATATACGGAAGGCAGACAACTAACCAAAGGGACAATATCAAGTACCAAAACTAGGACAAGGTTGCTTAACCCCTCGCCTCCACTAAGTGCAGGACAAGGATGATTCGATTTGGGTGATGAGAATGAGCTCCTTGCGATAAAGAGAATGATCTGCAATGAATGTAAAGCATGTAATAGTGAGGGTGCTATGATCCTACAACTATTACATGGCAAGGAGCAAAATGCATGTTGCTTTAGCCAGGTTTGGTTCTTAGAGGGTGCAAAATTCTTCAATACTTTCTTTAAAGGATGGAAATTATCAGTGTGATGTCCAAAGAATCTATGATAAGCACAATATGGTTCATTTTTATTAGTTTATCTTTTGGTCAAGTTTGCACATTTAGGTCGTAATTCGATTAGTTGCCAACGTAAAAGAGCATAGAAGATTGTCTTGATTTTGGATAGTTGTAATATCTTATAAAGAGATTCAAGAGGTCCATACAACTTTTGTAACTGAATGTTTTTATGATCATGCACTTTTGGTTTCTTCTTCTTTGGTATGATAATTGTGTTGTTATCAATTTCTTCTTCTAACTACAAATCCTTTCATTTTTCAGAAAAGGATGTGTTAGGACTAGTAAAGTGTTCAAAAGGTGTGGCTTCTTGTCGCTTATGAATAGGTAATGTATTGGAAGTGGCTTGAGGATGAGGCAATTTTTTTTTGATGAGATAAATCTACACATAAATTTTATTCCTTGTTCATATTTAAGTAGCTTTCGTAAAATTCCTATAAGGGGAACGACATGGACAACAATAGGTTCATCTCTCACAAAGTCTAGTAAGGTCTTCAATTCTTTATCTAGCAACCTTATGTTCTCTTGTGGGATATGAAAAACATCATGCACATTTTTTTAGGCAAGGAAGTCATTGGAGATGAGGTATACATGTAATGATCCATAGGGGATTGATTATCAACACTATTAGAAAGAGAATTAGAAAACCCAAGATCCATCGCGAATGGTGTATTGCAGGATGACATGAGTCTCAAACTACATCTTACAATAGTATTGCTAATAGGACACCAAGTTGTAAAGCTCATACAAGTTTTACAAACTCAATTCTAACCCAAAATGGAAACAGGGTAAAGTGCAATGCAATGACCTAGAATGCAATATGTAAATGCAATTTTCAGATTCTAAACAAGGTAATTTTTTTATTACACTATGCAAAAGCCTAAAAATGAAGTCTTGTAAATGCAATTTTGAAATCACACAATGTGCTAAATTTATCAAATTAAGCTAGATATGATCAAATTAATGAAACAAAAATTTGCAAATAGAAACACAAATCTGAAAACAACAAATAGGAATGCAGAAATGAATGTTTTAATGCCCAAAAAATCAGAATGTGACCCTGATTAGGGACTCACTCGCCCCAAGGCGAATGGGTCCTAGGTGAGGGTTTTGAAACAAGTTTTTACAGATTTCTGAGTGATTTTTAGTGGTTTCCGAATTCTAATCTGATACAACAAGTTACAGTTTAAACTTTCTATGAGTTCAATGTTAAATGCAAGTGCAAAATGTGACAAAATGACAACCTAGAAAACCTAGTGTGATATGCAATTTTTTTTCAATTTTCAAATGCAAGTTAGTATGATGTAATGCTATGTAAATGATATGTAGGATGACTAATTTTTTTGTATTTTTTTAGATTTAAAGAATTCAAACATGCAATCCTAAAAACCCTAGATGCAATGCAAAGTTAAATGCAAACTAGACACCCTAAATGAGACACAATTCAATGCAAGATCTAAATCTAGGGTGAAAGAGGACTCCAAAATCTGAAAATGCAACGATCAAACTTAGGTTCACCACAATGAAACAAAGAAAAATAAGGTGTTATTTTTGTTGTTAAAAAGAGGGGGTTCACCAAAATGACCTATTTTCCTAATTTCATTCAAGGAAATGAGATCCAAACCATGAAGTGACTAACAAACCTTAGGTGAGTCAAATCAAGGTATGAATCAACAATTTTCCTATCTATGTAAGGACAAGGGTATAAATTGATTTGCACTTTAGAGAGAAAGATGAAAACTATCAAACAAACTCCAAAATGCAAGCTATGAAATGCAAATGAAGAACAAAAATTAAATCTGACAGAAATAGTAACCAAAAGGTAGATCTGGAAAGGGGAAACTAGTGTGTACCTTTCACCAAAAGTCACCTTTTGAAGCTCACTGAGGACTCATTCACCCTATGGTGAATGGGTCTAGGATGGGGTTCCTGAAAATGCTTTCTAGGTTCTCTTTTGCCATGTCTACACTCCCAGATTCCAAGTGTTAATTGTTGGATAGCCGAAAAATAAATTTTGTAGAGGGATTTTAGTGATTTGACAAATTTTCTTGCAACTTTGACAACTTTGCAACTTTCTCTAATTTTTCTCTTCAAGGGATCTTCAACCTAAAATCTGCAGTCACACATCAAAGAGAGAAAAAAATTGTTTGTTAGGTGAATGGGGGTTTGCCTTGGTCAAACCCCATTTTGGTAATTAAAACTTGAAATGAAATAAGAATGAATGAATGAATGATGAATGAACAAATCTATGTAACAAATCACCAAACCTTATTTGAATCTTGGAATACAAATCTGCAAACTAGCATGAAGTGGCCTCAATGGATGTAGATCTTGATCATGAAACTTGATGTGAAACAATGCCTTTGATATGCTTGATCATATATCTTGAACACTACATCACCATATTAGCTCAAACAACATGCATGATGCAAGAAATCTTTGACATGATGAAAGGAATCTTGATTGCTACAATAATCTTCTACAAATTTGCACTTGAATGCCTTAGAAATTCTCTTGAATTGCTCTTGATCTCATAAACTTGCTATTAAGACTTTCTCATGAAGGTTCTAGGTGAAACTAAGTGAAATAACCTTGTATTTATACATATCTTAAGATTAATTCCCGCAATTCAAATATCACAAGCCAAAATTGAATTATAGATTTGAAATCATTAAAATACTGCAAAAAACATATTTTTAAAGGGGGCTCCTAGGTCTAAGCGAGGACCCATTTTCCATAGGGTGAATGGGTCCTAGGTCACTTACCTAAGACACACATTGCTCAGTGTTAAAGATTATGTTAAATTAGAGTCCTAGGTCTAAGTGAGGACCCATTCGCCCTATGGTGAATGGGTCCTAGGCCACTTACCTAAGACACACATCTTCCAAAGTTTAGTGTTGTGTAATGGTATTTATGAATGTCGGGTTTTATTCCTCATAATTTTTATTTAATTAGGCTTGGATTTGAATTAAAAGGGCCAATTAAGGAAAATTAACCTCAATCAATTAATAAAGCCCTAAATTAATGTGAAAGTGTAAAGGTACACCTTACAACACCAAAAATAAGGCACAATTAAGTCCATTTTATTTAAAAGGGCCCTAAACTTAATGTGAATATGTAAAACATATTACAACACTAAATTAAGGCATCATTAAGCTCATTTTATTATTAATTATTCCCAAATAAAGTGTGAAAAAGGGATACTTTTTCCTACACTACACTATGAAGCAAGATGCAATCTCGTGTCATAGGGTTTTAAAGAATGCAACAGTGACTGTGACCTATGAAGAGAGGACAGTCACCTTCACATCCCTAAATGAGATAGTCCTATGTTAAGAATGACAGTCATTGATGAAGAAGGGTGGGTTCATCTTTAAATATAAGAGGATAGAGTTTCAAATAAGTGATAGTCCTATTACTGCGATGAAAAGAATTTTCATCAAAACCTAAGGCAAGGTAGTTTATCTACAATGAAAAAGTCACAGGATAGTGAGCAAGCCTCCATTTAAATGCTCAGGGGCATGCCATGTCATGAAAATATGAATAAATGATAGATGTATGCATAGATCATGAACATTTTATGAGCACCATCAAAGGAATCATGATAGTCCTCTTTAATTATGATAGTTACCTTGCAAACATCAAATATCCAATAGTCCATTTTGGGATAAGTAAAGTTGGTAGGAAGGGAGTAGTAACCCTTAAAAATGGAAAAGTGGAGGAAGTAATCAATATGTTGTAAAGGGATTGAAACTTGACCATGGATTTATTTATCCATGTTATGTGACTAATAGTGAGAAGATGTCTATAGAGCATAAAAGTTGAATTATTAGTTGGAGCAGTTTAAAGAGGTACCAAAGAAAAGGTCACCATGAAATGATCTAGGGCAGCAATTATCTCTCCTATGATAGTAAGAAAGACTCAACCAATACATAATAAAGAATTTGAGACAATGATTTCCTACCATTTTTAGTGAGAGCACATTGCATGGTGATCACCAAGGGAAAAGAAAGACCAAATTCTCAGTAAGCATGGAGGAATCTACAGAGGACAATCAATAGTTCTAGAGTTGAAATGACAAGTTTTCACCTATAGCAAGAAGCTCATAATAATACAATATAGTGGAAATTTGAGGGTATTTCTATTTTATTAAAATGGCTTGGTTGACATGGCCGTATTACACTCTTCTTGTCATCTATGCTTTCATTTGGAAACCATTGACCTTCTTGAAAGCTTGAAACCTTAGAAAAGAGACCATTGCAAATATGTGTCCCTATGAAGAGAAGACTCAAAGGATAGTCTATGGATCTTGTAGACCTCAAGCCACCATGACAAGGTAATCAAGTATAGTGTAATCATAGTAGGTAATCAAATTTCCAAATGAACAAAGGGGTCACAACCTATAAGTTATCAAAGGCAGTCTCCAAGAAAGAGAGGACAATTGCAATCACAATTACCAACAAGGAAAAAATTCTTTGAAACTAAATGCAGTAGAACTTGATAAAGTAAGACCAAATAAATCCTTCACTCTTTCTCACTCTGTATAAGCTTTTATTATTTTGATAAAAGCAAAACTTTTTCCTTCTCAAAATTCTTTTTTTGAATGTTTTGGTGGATGATTTGATTTAGTTTTTGTGATTATTAATACAAGATCTTTAAATTATGTCTCATTGCAAAACATTTTATACTAGAATAAGCAAAACTTATACAGGTCATAGGTTGTGTTATTTCTTTCAATAGTTGTAGTTGCAAAAACTTTCAATTTTTCTTCAAGAATCTGAAATATAACCCTTTTATGAAACATTGTTGTGTGAGCTTGTGGAAACTGAGTTGTGCATAGGGAAGAGCTAATTTTTTAGAGAAGTTGTGAATTGAAACAGTAGGTATAAGTCTCAAATTTTTGGTGCATCACCTCCTAAGATCAGCAATCTTTTAGTTTTAGTTCTTCTATCCCTTTTCTTGATTAAGGCAGTAGTTTATAGGAGGTCCATCGAGGGAACCAACCCTCTTTGGAGGTTCATCTTCACCATAGGTGACCCATAGCTTGAAGATGATCCCACGTTTCATAGGATAGTTGAGTTTTACATTTAGCCAGGGTGCAATCCTCATGATAACAAGAATCACAAGCATCCCCAGGTACAACAGTAGGTGAAGGAGATGGAACATCAACACATGTCTCTCGATCCTCAAAAGATGAGAGTATTCCAAGATTTAAATGACCATACTAAATCTCCTCAAAAGTTTCCACACAATATGCCTCAATATGAACATTTTTTGAATCATTAGAAGAAAAATGTGAAAAAGTGTAGATTCAATATTGGTGATCAACCTCCGTAACTACAACTATATCTCTACTATGAAAATCCTATATTATGACATAATTTGGTGTGAACTGAATACTACTACCTACTCCACCATGTATGATCTGATAGATAGAAAGGATATTGGTTGACAATGAAGACATATAAAGAACATTAAATTCTCTGTTATCCATGTCAATAGATCCATTCCCACAAACATGCATATATATGTTGTTAGCCATCAGGATGTATGCTAATGAACAAGTCTCAAATGAAGTGAATATACTCTCTAATAAATCCATGTGATATGAGGCTCCTGAATCCAATATCCACCTCTTTGACTCAAAATTTACAACTAAAACAAGTGCTTGCCCCTTGAGTTTATCATACTTTGAAGAAGAATATGATGAACCCTTTGATGATGAAGAAGAATTGATTTGAGCCTTCTTGAGAAGATGCTTCAACTCATCAAGTTGTTTTGAATAGCACTGTGATCATCATGCCACTTTTTCTTGTAATATGCACAAAGAGGATTTTGATTCATTATGTGGCTTGTTTTTTTCTTCTTTTACTTCTTTTTAGGATTCCACGATTCTTTTTGTACATTTAACTCACTAGCCAACAATTGTTGTGACTTGAAAGACTTGATTATACCCATTTTCATTAACTTCACTTCCTCTTGGATTAGGATATTTTCAAATTCATCAAAATTAGGATCAACATATGATGCTCCCATAGAAATTTGATGGGCATGAAAGTCAGAAACAAACACTGAATACTTAGGACCAAGCTTGGATAACACATTCAAAATCAATTGTAAATCCTCTTTATCAATGTTGCAATCTTTTAGTTTTGTTCTTAGTTGTTTGATCTTGGAGATCTAGTCTTGGATGTGGTCAAAAAATTTAGGATCAACATTCATCAAATCATTATCAATCTAATATCCCCTAATCTTATCAGTTTTACCATACAATTTATCAAAAGTCTCCCAAGAATCTTTAGGTATTTTGTATGATTCAACATGAAATTATAAATCAAATGAGACTATTGAATATATGCATCCAAGTGTTTTCCAATGATCAATCTCTCATTGTGCCAATTATTTAGCATTAGTCGGTTGAGGAATAGTTTCTTTTAGATAAGCCTATAAGACCATTCCCCATGAGATAATTCCATATTGATTTTCTCCATGAAGTATAGTTATATGGAGTTAGGAGATCAATTTCAAATTTTCCCATTGTAAGAACACAAAACAAGCAAAAGAAAGCAATCAACCACTACAATATTACCCCCCAAATTACTCAATTAAGACACCTTCAAAAAAATGTGCTTTGTGGCACTTTCTATTTAGGGTGATTATAGGTGCCACTTGCCAAAAATAGTGAAGTGGACTTGATCTTAGAGCATACAGATGCCAAATTTGGCCACAAGATGAAAGAAAAAGTTTTACACAAAATGATATATGATCACACCATTGGAAAGTACAGAAAAAATTATGCACTTTAAAAAAATCATCCAAAAATGTTACCGTAGGAGCAAGAACAAAGCCCCGAAAGTTCTCAAAATGAGAATGGATCAACAAAACCTATGAGAATCTACAATTTTGGAAACAACATGCACCAAAATCAAAAAACAATTACACCATTGTGAAAAGCATGAAATTTACCCCAAATAAAAAAAAAATGATTCATAAAAGGATTCTGGATGACTAAGTTATGGGCCTCCAAAGTTTTTTTTACAAAACAAAACTATCAACAAAGAGGGGGTTGAATTTGATTCAACCTATTGATTTCATGCTAATGCAGTGCTGACATTAGCAAATCATGATGTTAAATTTCACAGTCAAGAGTTTGTCACTATCAAAATATACCCCTTCCTAACAAAATATTTTCCAACAGATGAAATATGTTGAGAAAGATTCTCTAGCCGACAGACAAAGGGAATCTAGGTAGAATATGCTTTGGCCAGTGAATGAAATCTTCAGAATCATCAATATATTCTCTTCTGACCACCATTTTTGGGAAATATGGTCACCTGTCAGACTAGTGGGGCCACAAGGTGGTGGGGCACTATGAGATCCATGACCAGTCAACCACGTGGTGGAGTGGGGGCAAGGAGTACCCTATTGCGAATAAGTAGTACCCTATACAAGAAAGGTTGGACCTATCAAAGAAAACTCACAAAAATCCAAAATAGTTTTTTAATTTGAAATTTGAAAAACTATATAAAAAAATATTTTAAAATGATTTTTTTTCCAATCGATTTAATTTTTCCTGTGAATTTACTTTTTTGCCCATGCTTGTTTTTTGGTCAACAAAGCTGTATGACCACGCGGTCAGTGGTACAACCAGGTTGGAAAAAAAATTCCTCTAATACTTAGGGTGAAATGCTCTATTTTTTATGATTTGACATTCAATCTTGGGGTTTTTGGGCCTTTTGGATGCAATGGCAGGGGTGATTTTGGCCCAAAGTGCTCCAAAAATTCTGCTACCTCTTGGATTTGGTAACCCTTGCCAACTTGAAACTCTTGTAAATCAAACAAAATATGATGAAATTTGATGAAATGAAAGGTAAACTTGACTTTCTCTTATGCCCTAGATTCAATGGTGAGGTCCTTGAAACCTCCAATTACATCTAACAAAATTTCCAAGCCAAGATTGGTCCCTCAAGTCTGGGAATAATTCTACAACACTGAAGCTCTCATACCATGTAAGAGTTTATGGTGAACTCCTCAATACCCTAGGATCACTTGCAAGACAATAATAGCTTCCACAAAAGATAAATGGTAGAAATATCATGCTATGATTATGCATGCAAGATTACCATATTGAATTGTATTTTATATATGATGCCTTGCTTATAAAGGAAAGTTGTGAGATAATTGATGAGTCTAGTTTATGGTCTCATTTTTGGGTAGAATTTGTGACTTAGTTGCTGAAGTTATCATGGAATTTGACATTAAGTGTTGATAATTTTATGATATTTTCCTCAAACTATAAACATTGGGCTTAATCTTATTTCTGCAAACCTTTAATGATAATGGCATGTTAAATGGACTGTCTATATTAATTTTGCATGTGGTTAATGAATGTTCCTTAAGGTGGTTATAGATATGCAATTATTGTGCGTACTAACATTGCCATGCATATTTAATTTGAGGATGCTAAATTGAGAAAGACACTGCCAGTTGGGCATGCACCATAACGTCCAGCAAGGGAATCGTTCAAAGGTCAAAGGAGGTCGACGGAAAGAGATTCCTCATGAAAACCAAATGTAACCACCTTGTAGTGGTCATTATTGGTGTTGAACAAACGTGTGCGTTACTACAGCACTAAATCTGCGGTTGGACATGCATGTCTGACCGGATTCCATGCATGCATAATTGTCGCCCCACTTTTTCTATTTTCCCTAAATGGCGTCCTCCTAGTTCGTGGAGTTGACTGCCTTGTTTAGTTGATAGTATAAATAAAGATTTGATGCTCCTTCTCTGGAGGTTGCACGATTTGATATTGTAATTGCATTCTTGAGTTTTCAGTAATATAGATCTATTACTCTTTTGTACTCGTGATTTACAGCAAATAAAATAAAGTTTTGAGTTTGAGCATCTGAGTTCTCATTAGTTTTAGAGGATACTTATCCAAGGGGGCCCACTTGGTGAGTAATCTGTCTTTTATTTTAGTATTAGTTTAGTATTACTTGTTGTTTAGTAATTAGTAAAGAATCTGGTACCAACTGTTCCTACAGCCACTAGAATTTCATTCTATGATTGTTCCTGCAACCAAAGCAGACAAAGTAGTGTCATGTTTGTTTGCTCAGATTTTTGTTTTTGTTATGCATTTTAGCTTGGTGTAATTTTTGATTGATGGTTAGTATTCATGTTATTCCTTTCTAAGAAATTTACTTTCAGCTTTGTGTTTTCTTAGCTGTAAAATGAAAATGGCTACTTTGGATTCCTAGTGCACATATTGTGTTGAACCATTTCAAGTTCACATCCCTGGGTTGACAAGTTAAATGCACCTTCATGATGATTGAAATGGCTATTCAAGTTAGATGTCCAATCTCTGAATCACGGTTGTAAAGGCCTAGTTGTTGAATCATTGTAGGAGGCATAAATTTTTAGCACCATTGTTGGGGATGGTGTCAAACTAGGGAGTTCTTTGGATTCATTGGTAGTTTTTCTTGTTGTAGTGTTTTCTGGAAGTTGTTCTTAGTATACCCCATTTAGGAAGTAATGACCCCCTTATTCTTTACCAATTCTTTGTGTGAGTTGGCTGATAGTGAGTGATACCGCATGCATAGAGGAAGGAGAAGGGATGCTTATGGGAGATTCCTTCCTAACAATCCTAATCCATTCCAGCTAGTTGAATATCAAAACCTGCCACGAGAAGAAGAAGAAGAAGAAGAAGAAGAAGAAGAAGATCGACACCCTTTTGCTGATGTATTTCCTGATCTAACTAGCTTTGAAGTCTCCTCTGAAGACCAAAATCAGCTTGAGAACCCCTTTGCTTTGGAACTACATCAAGCAGGCATGGGTGATGCAAATAGGAACAAACCTAACCAACCAGCTTTTACTTTCCTCATTTCCCATCAAAATGAAGTTGACAACATCAAAAACATCCCTACTTCAGCACTCCCCAAGTTTTATGGACTTTCCACAAAAGATTCGGATACCTTTTTGTTTGAGTTTGACATACTCTGTAGGAGTTATGATTATACCACTGGTGCCCATAAACTTAAGCTATTTCCTACCACTCTGAAAGAAGTTGCATTAAGATGGTTCATGAGCCTAGGTAGAGATACTATGGAAACTTGGGAAGACATGAAGACAAAATTCCTTTAGAAATACAAGGAATATTGCAGGAGCAGTGACATAAGAGGAGGTGACATTTTCAGGATGCAACAAAAGGAAGATGAGAGCCTAGAAGATTATATTGCAAGGTTTCTATTTTGCCTACAAAAATCTCCACACCATACACTCAATGAAGACTCACAAAAATTGCTTTTCCCAGGAGGAATCAATGACAGTTGCACTGATGCCTTGGACCTGATGGGAGGAGGAGATATCTCCCAAGCTCATTGGGAGGATATCAAGAAAATATGCCAGAACTACTCTAGGGAAGATTCAAAGAAAGGGAGATCTTACCAATCTTCCATGGGTAAGTCAACTACCGGTGGAGTTTCAAGAATGAAGATTACTCATTTGCTGGCAGATTTCAAGCAAGAAATTATAAACAATCTATCTCCTCGGCTAGATACACTTCAGGCCAAGAAGAAGCAAGAGGAGGTAGAGGAAATGTTGGTAGAGTATTTCCCCCATTGCAGACAAAAGAAGGACTACAGATGCAAGATGGTAGCCAATATTGAAGGGAAGCAGATTGCACCCAAGTTCAAGCCAATCCAGATTGAAGAATACCAAGTCTACTATATTGCACAAAGGAGGCCTTGGGCTCCAATACAAGGTATGCCACCAGATCCACTCTCTTATGTTGGGCCATATTTCAATTCCTATTCATCTGGCAACCAATGGCAGCCCCCATATCCATCTAGCTATGGAGGATATCCACCACAACCTTGGAGTAACCCTCCAAATGCTTGGCCCAATCATCAAAACTCTCCACCCCAATGGAAGCAACCTCAGGGGAATTGGTAGCAATTTCAAGGGCATTGGCAGCCGCCTCTATGAAATTGGCAGCAAACAAATCAATGGAGGGGAGGACAACAATGGCCTACCCAGACAACCAGTTACATGCAGCCACCTTCTCAGCCCCAGCAACCTGCTATAATGCCTCCACCTACTAATTCAAGCTCAAATGCACCTAAACCTACTCAGCTACCAGCTCAGCCCACACCCAATCCAAATAACAAACCACAACAACAGCATGCATACTCTACTGATTCAAAATAATTCCCTGCATATGTTGTGAGTGTAAGTGACATCCACTTGCATTTAGGAACTACTCTACCAACCCCTTCCAATCCCATTATCACTAAGCTTCCTGAGGAAGAGGAGGAGGAACCTATGAATGATCTCATTCAACCAAGTGCACCTAAAAATCCTAAACTAGTCCAAGTCAAGCAGACTGAACAAGAACCACCATTTCCTTAGAGATTGGAAGTTTCCAATAAGAAGGAAGAAAAGGAGGACACAACCTTTGATATCTTGGATCAGCTGAAGCATATATGTGTCCAGATCCCTCTATTCCAGGCCATAAAGGATGTTCCAATCTTTGGCAAGGCAATCAAGGAAGCATGCCTCAAGAAGCCAGGTAGGAAAAGGAAAGACCCAACTACAGTTCATGTGGTGGGACAACTAGCTAACATCATGCTAAGAAAAATTGACTATCCCCAAGTACAATGACCCAAGTAGTCTTGTGGTAGCAGTTGTTATAAATGGGATCCAAATTAAGAATGCTCTAATTGATTTAGGGGTAGCAATAAATGTAATGACCAAGGACATCCTGCAGCAACTAAACGTTGCAAGCATGAGATCTACTCCTGCTATCTTGCAGCTTGCTGATAGTTCTATTATTAATCCTGATGGTATAGTGGAGGATCTTGTGGTAGTTTTAGACTCCTAGGAGTACCCAGCAGACTTCATGATTCTTTCTCCTAAAGCTGCACTAGGCGGGTATCCCATTATTCTTGGAAGACCATGGTTAGCACCTCCAGATGCATATATTGGATTTCGATCAGGTGACATGACCATTTTAGATGGGAAGAGCACTAAATTTTTTATTCTTTATCCTCCTGCTCAACCATCTCATGATGAGGATAATCCCGTATGGCCACATGTTGGTGAAGAGGCGAGGAAGTTAATTTTGTGGCACAACTTATGATGTTAGGTTCTAGAAGCTCTTTCATGCAACTTCAAGATGAGGATGAAGTATTGAATAACATCATTCAGAACCATTGTGAAGTGGAGGAAGCATCATCTTCTCATTCTTCTACTCTAGTCAAGACACTTTCGTTGCTCTTCCTGTAGCCACTGTTCCTGCAAACGTTCTTCCTACAGTCACTCTTCATGTGGCCATTGTTCCTACAGACAAACTTCCTGAAGCAACAGGTATGTCCCATACATTGTTTCCATATGAACTAGAGGTA
>VDFB02358134.1:163122647-163140595 GCA_007258455.2 Sequoia sempervirens | reverse complement strand
AATACCAATTTTTGGCAACATAAGGGAAGACAATTGAGAGGGGGGGTGAATCAGTTGCCACATAAATTATACTTATTAAACTTATTCTTAGATCTAATAAATAAACATGAAAGCATAAACCATCACCACATTAGAAGCACACATAACACCAAGATTTTTTATGTGGAAACCCTATTAGGGGAAAAACCACATTGGAGGTTAATCCACAAGATTATACTCTATTAAAAGTATAAAGGAATTGTAAATGGGGAATGCACATGCATTCAAGCACACTTCCTAGAGCTCACTGCTCAAATACAAAAGGATTTTTTCCCAAAGGAAGACTCACTATCTCACAAAAAAGTTTAGATTACATTCGGAAGATTTTGAACTGAGAAAATAGCATCTACTAATGCCTGATTATAGTTCTGGTTAAGCACATAAACACCTGTTCACTCTTCTTCACGCTTTACTTTTTCCTTCAAATGATTAGAACATTATTCACACACAACACTCACACACCTCACACACCACTTGCTTCAAATGGTATAAACAATCAATCATATATATCCACAACTAGAGATTAGAACAACTACATGTCAGCTCAACAAAATATTAAATGAGTACAAACTGTAAGCCCAAATCAATAAACAATTATTAATGCGCACCAAACAATGTCAGAAAAAACATAGTAAGGACCCAAAACAACATCCTCAAACATGAAACACCTTAAACAATTATGCCTCAAATATCCACAACATGCTACAATCACCCTGTCAGCCATGATCATGAACACATAGAAGAAAATCATCAATCATGGGCACAACGATCAATGCAGATCAACAACACAAATAGAGCACAATCTAGAAACATCCACAAGAATTATGAATCACTACAGAAGCATCCACAACAACTCAAATTACTAGAATCACATTATCTTCTTTCAAGAACACCAATTGAAGCAACACAACAACTGTCAGAACAAAAATACTTATAACTCAATCAAATCTTCATGCAAACCTCTAAAACGTCATGTGGATAAACTAGATGTACCTGATAACAAACCCTTTAATCCACAACCTCTTATCATCAATATACTGAGCTAGACATTAGTATGGTGGCAATACTGAACTTCACTACATCACCGACAACCTGCAACTTATTTTATTACAATTTTCTCAATATCCTTGACATATACATCCTTAAAGAAATTAATGCCAATAGTGTTGACATCAATGCCAACCACATATCAGCAATATCCAACAGTTTTGGGCCTACAAGTCATATTATGCATGGTACATCTAATTAGGCAAACCTAATTGAAGTTGTAGATAATTCTAAATGTAATGGGTATAAATGTAAGATCATTTTCAGTGTTGTGATCATGATATGAGATGTGAGAGGTACTGTAGAATATATTCCTAAGAAGAGAATGTGAATGTGATATGAATGCATAGCAGAGCAGAGTGTTAGAGCAGAGTAATATGAAGTGTGTTGATTTAGTGTTTTGAGATTTGGTGGAACTGTAAATTTCTAGCATATTGTAGATGCATTTGTAGCAGTTCAAATCTTGTCAATGAGCCACCCCTCTCTTCTATTTCTCTTATCGTTTGTATAATGAGTCCAACAAATAGTGAGTCCACTTAGAAGTGATCCTTTTTGTAATATCTTATAACTGGTTAGAATATATTGTGAGCTAATCCTCACCATGGTTTTTCCCTTTTTAGGTTTTTCGTGTAAAAATCTAGTGTTCATGTGTTATATGCTTTGATGGTTTCTTTCCTTACTACAAACTGAATATGATGTGTGGAATGAATGTTTAAATGTTTAAGTGGTTCCAAAGAATATTGATTGACCCCCCTCTCAATATTTTGGGTGTTCAATAGTTTCCACCTCCACAAAAACTATGATGATATAAAATTAGTGCTTACCCTAGGTCAGGCAGAGGAAAATGGATAAAAGAATGATAAATTGACAAGTGTTACAACTTATCACTTAGATCTATATTCCTTGTTGAACTAAATTCATTGTACTCATCACCTTCAAGGAGAATTAGATGTTTGATTTGAAGTCTTGCAAGTGTTGGTTCTCACAAAACAAATCGACATGAAACACAAATCAACTCACATAAAAACTTGATGCATTGCTAACATGATACTTGACTGAAATAATGTTGCAATAATCCTACTAATTTTTCTCTTGACTAATTTTTAGGATGCACAATTATGATCTCAATTTCCTTAGGATTGCTTAGGATTTCAAATGGTTAAAAATACTTGTATTTATATGCATTTCTCTAATTTCTCGTAAGATTAATTACTGATAGCTAACAAGTGAATTCAAATTTCTAAATTTTAAAATGTTGACAATAAAATATTTAAATTGAAGCCAAAATATGTTGGATAGGGCACTAGTGCCCTAGTCTAGACCTATTTTAGGTATTTAAGTGTCGTTAAATATTAATTGATAATTCTCAATTTAAATTTGATTTTTTGAATATGATCATAAACGAGCAATTTAAGTGCACAAATAGTTCTAGGCACATAGCGGGTAGCTAAACCTAGTGTGAAATTGTCAAGGGTGATAATTTATGATGCTACAAAGAATCAATTAAAGGGTGTCACATCATAGGTTGAGAAATATACATGATAGGATGGAGAAGACCAATAAATACAATGGTGAGGCATGAAAAAGGTGAAAGGAATGACAAGATGGAGAATTTTGAAACTCCAACAATTAGAAAGGTAAAGAATATTTGGAGGGGAATTCATAATTAAGAAAAGAAAACACAACCAAAAATAGGGAAGATGCAAGTACAAGCCTAATATGTATAGACTTAGTTTGACTAGAAAGGAGACGTGACAATATAGTATTGAACATACTTGTAGCTAAGAACTTCTAGAAAACTAGAATAGTGAATAATATCCATAACATTAGAAAAAAATAGAGACCACCTAGCCTTGGGAACTCGTACAACAAATATTCCTCCATAACCATCTAAAGAGTAGACTCAATTCTAAGACAAGAGAAAGAAAAAAATGAGATAACTTTACCACATCATTAGTTTCCCATTCTAGAGGATCCCACTTCTACTCGGGAAGTAGAGACTTTTATTTTTCACTAATTACTTCATCTTAATATCTAGTAAAGAGAATGCAAAAAATTATGAGAGCTAGGAAATCAGGAGCATATAAATTCTTTAAAACTTTCCATAAATATAGAGAGAAATTAATAAAATTAAGTACCTTCAATTATTGAATCCCTTGTAGGCTATATTAAGTGAGGTGCCTTGAAACGAGAATGGGATATGCGAAATGAAGTTTGTCGAGAGATGTACTTTCAAAAAGATCTTATAGTAAGTATTTGCCTAGACAACAACATTTTATGTCAAATTAGGAGGATTGATATTTTACAAAAGTATGCATTAATTTGGAGGTATGAAGCTAGTCCAAACTTGATTTTTTTTATTTTTACTTTATTCATTTCTACAAATCACATTTCATTACAATAATCATTGCTCTAAAGCTACGTAGGATTAGGATTGGTCCTTGAAAATAATAAAATTAGAAACAAGTAGTGTTTAGTTTATATGTCAATTTTAAAAAAAAAAACACAATAATCATACACTTGTCATTGCATATAAGGAACAACTAGGTCAAAGTGAGCCAAAAATGAAGGGAAAAAGTGCAAGTTATATAATTCACCATTATAATCAATTATTCAAGAAATAATTTAAGAAATAATTTAATGAAAATTAGTAATATGTTTATAATAGATGAATATGTTTATAGTTCAATGAAAAGTGAATGAACATAAATTTTGATAAAGATAATTAATTCCTACAAATTTGTAAAGGAAAATAAACTTTCCTTAGGTTTAACCTAGGGTAATCAATTAAAATGCATACACATTTAAGCACAATCAACCTATATTAATTAATAATGAGTTGTAACTAATATTTTAACTATATATAACAATTAAATGTGGGAATATAAATATAAACAATAGCACTTAGCTTGCTAGCAAAAAATTGAGTCCCTTCAAGAAAGACTTTGAATATTGTCAAGTATATGTTTAGAAAATAATATATCTTAGTTAATGAATTGTCCCAAGATCTATGTCATATTTGTGCTTTATCAAAGGACAAGTTCTTAGGTCTAGGATAGATTCATGATTATGGACAAGTCCTTTTGATTTTTGATTTTCCCTTGCACACTATGTAATTATGTTTTTCTTCTTACTTGATGTGGATCTATGTCCTCTACTTTTTTTGATATCAATAGGTCTAGTGGTATTTGTAAATACCTTCAAAGGATTACCATTACAATGTGAGGCGACAAGTTCTCCTAGGAGAACCCATTTGAAACATGTAAAAAGGTTTTAAAATATAGATAAGGGCCCTAATGTGTAGATTGTTACTACTGTTATTGCACTATATAGAAATTTGTCACTATTAATTACTTTCAATGCTAGGACGGATCATTTTCTTAATTGCACAGAGGCATTAGAATGAATGAATTGATTTTCTCTAAATAGTTGTGCATAACATCAAATTGTGCTAAATGTGTGTTTAGCTTCTTGAAGGTAGGAAGGTGAATGAGGCCAATTGACCGAAATCCAGATGAATTTGAACTTTTAGAAAGAGAGGAGGCAAGTTTGCAACCATGAGGTTGCCCCTACAATTGCACTAATGTCCTGACGGGCATAAATGGTCAAATCCATATGGTTAGTAGATAAATGGAGGCACATGCATAAACGAATATGATAAATAGATAGATAAGACAAATGTATAGAAACTTATGTGTATGTAAAAATTAGATGAAGACAAATATCTATGAATAAAAAAGTAGAATAATCATCTCAACTTTACATAAAATTGTAATATTTATCAAATTATATAATCTAAACACTCCCCTAAAAGAACACAAAACTAAATTAAAAATAACAAACAATATTATATAGAAGTTTGAAATCATAATGTTGGGGCACACTCACATAGTTATTTAGCATTTTGTTAGACATCAAAGCCGAGTGCCAAGGCCTATTACAGGGATGTATTGAAGCTATGTAATTGTGTTTGTTTAAACATTTGTATTTTTAAATCATTTTCCCTAACTAAACGGCAGGAAACCTTAGCATGGGAAACAAAGACTATGAGGCATATTTTAGCTTATGAAACTTTATGTTCCTTATTTATAGCTTGAGTTTGGCAGAAGATATGATAATTTTCACAAATGGTTTGCACATTGGAAACCAGCTTATTTACAAAACCATATTTAGTATAGTCCAAATAGTTTAGCATGTGAAGGGCATTGGCTTGCAATGTATACTAAGATTCAAGTGGGTGGCATGATTAGGAAGATGAGGTACTAACATGCCAAATTTGGGAATGTTGGTATTGCTGCTTTTTATTAAAACTTTAGACAGTGAACAGTCAAATTATCATTAGTCTTTTCTTTGTCTTGCCTGAGTTTTCAGTCACCAAGGCAGAAAAAATAATTCCTTCAACATCTAGGAAAAGGTATCGATTGCATTTTATATGCTTTTCTCAGAGGTTGGATTTTTTTTTAAATGGCCAAAAGACATTTTGAATGGGTAAACGGTCAAACATTGGGAAGTGACATAAGAAGCAGAAATACAGTTGGGATTACTGAGTATGAAATTGAATGGCACAAAACACAATAGCACCCCATGGCCAAAAAGTCCAAAATCAATAAGAGTTCAGTACAATATAATACTCATAGGGACACAGACCCTATATGATGGATGGTCTCTTCTCTCCTCGTTCCTTTCAAGTGGGATAAAGTTTTGCCATAAATGGGTCCAGCAAACATCACTTATATCCCATTTTTCTCTCTACATGATTTCTTTGTTATTGATAGATACCATAGCTTGTACTTTGCTTTAATATCATATTCTTTTGCACTAGTCTCTTCTCTGACGATGCATGAAAGCAGGAGAATAGACAATGGCCTTTTGCCCTTGTATTGCTTTTAAGAAATTCAGCTCTTAACTTTGGTTGTGAATGATTAAGAGGAAGAAAGCAGCCTTTTGATGGGTCCCCTCATTGGATTTTCTCATATTTTGTTTAAGGGAGGGTCCAAAGGGAGGGTCCAATGGATACCAACCACTGCCTCCTTTTATGGGAATCTTAAGAGGTTTGGCAGATATAGGTGGATAGAATTCAACAGAGGACCCATCAAACCATAATTTTCCAATGGACTCCAAATTGGGGAAAAAATCAATGCATTTCAAGATAACCCAATTGGATTTTTACAAGTTGAAGGCAGAGATATGCACTCCATAGTGACAGGTCATCATAATAATGGTGATTGAGAAATCCTAGAATTCATTGAGCATTTCATATATAACAATCATTTTACTTACAGGTCAGTTCAGGACCCTCAAATTTTTTTAGTCAAAAGGTATATTAAAAGTCTAGATATGATAAAAGAATTAATCATTTGAGACTAGAGGACATCTCTAGCTTGAACCCCAACAGTTACTCATTTAACAAATGATAAGCTTGTTTTTTTTTCTCCATTAACTAATGGATATGTACAAATGATTAGAGCCCCAATAATATTTACTTACTAATGTAATTGGCAAGGCCAGAATATAACATCATCTTGTTGAATGGTTTTAGGCACGTCATTTGGGAACATAATCACCAACAGAGCTCCTTTTATATCTTTGAATAATCATGGAGGCTGCAACTTTTTTTTGCTTTTTTGTCAAAGAAGCCTCAAAAAATGACAACCATCACAGAAGTTGTCAATGTGTATTAAAGTCATTTCTGTTTTTAACTGAATATATTATCATTTATTGTAATATAATTGTATTGAAATTTTCATCAATGGAATTTGAGAAAAAAGTCATTTTTTCAAAGTTATGTAGTCTTTTGTATAAGTTATACAATTACATAAATAAGTTATTAATGAAAATATTTTAATAATTTTAATTGAATAAATATAATTGAAGGTATGGTATTTTAAAGAAATAAAACAAAATTATTTATATAAAGTTAGGTTCAAGGATTATGGGAAGCAGTTTGATTCAATTAACTTGTCTAGAGTTATTAGAAATTTGAAAATTAAAAGAAATAAAGCACTTTTCTTATATAGGTGGTTAGTAAATAAGTGTCTACTATTTTTATCGTAAATTTTGAATCGTAAGTTGGAATCACTTATTTTTGGATGTATTGGAACACAAGTATGAAATGTGAACTAGATCATATTTGAATTTTCATTAGGTTAGGTTTGTGAGTGCAAAGTTGAATTGGATTAGAATTTCATGTGCATATATGAACCATGTGTGTGAAAGTGAAGTTTGAGCAATGAGTTTGAACTTGATCCTTGTGACTCTTTGTACCAACAACAAAAAAACCCTAGGTGTTTATACTTGCAATAATGTAGTTGGTGGTTCTTAAGGAAACCTTTGAGGAGTTTGCTAGGTAGGAGGATTCTCCCTTGTCAATCCCCTAGATGGAACAATTTAATGGCTAGGAACAAAGATCAAACACATAAAAAAATATCTAATATGACCTATATTGGTGCAGTCATGGTTAGGGTACCTTATTAGGAAACCCAACCATGCAACCAATACAACAATTAGCAAAAAAATAATTTAACACAACAAGAAAATAATGTAAATTCTTTCTATTTGACAACCTTTGTTACAAGAGTACACAATCTTCTATTACATGTGATGTTCTTTCTATGTCAATCTTCCTTTCCTTAGACTCTCTCCTTGAAAATAAAATTGGTTTTTACCTTTTAAACTTCTTGTACATGGAAATTCAACTGTTCCAGATGATAGACCAACCATGAATTTAGATCATTCATTTTATTTTCTCTATAGGTTTGTGTATCGTTTCTATTATTTCTTGTTGGTGATTTCTACGTCTATGGGAACTAGAAACTAAACACCCCTTATCAGAGGTTCCTACCTCCTTAGGAACTTTGTGAGTCAAATTTATATCTTTAATCATGGATCTTAGTCCCATTAGGAACCCAATACTATTCCCTTATTTTGGGTTTCCTACCTCCTTAGTGTCTTTTGAAATTTGGTTTGTTGTAGTCCTTATCAAAGGTTTTGACCCAATTGGGAACCCAAAGTTCTTAGCCTTTGTTGGGGATTTGAAGGGAACCTATTGGAAGTTTGGATATGTTTGAAGCTTGAGTTTTTTGCAATTTTCTTGGGTGTTGTCATTGATTTCAACCCCTTGTATAAAGACAATGTTGGAATGGTTGGTATTAATATCAACACATGACAGTGTTGTCATTGATGTCCTACTTCAATATAATTGTAGAGGTTGATGGCCTAACTTGTGTTTGGGGAGATTTTTGTAGCTGGAGAGTGTTGCACATACTAGATGTTGTAGATGCGTTGTAGAGATGTTAGTAATGTTGTTGATGAAATTGGTTGACTTGGTTTCCAAGTGCTTTTGAGAAATTTTGAATAAAAGAGAGTTTAGTGTGACAGAGTGGTTTTTAGTGTTTTTCTCTGCATTTCTTTATGATTGAAGATATTTTCATGTGGTTTGCACACAATGATCATAGGTGTTCAAAGGTGTCATATCCATAGTTTTAGGTTTTTGATGGTACTGTAGTGGAAGATGTGTTTGACAATATGTTTTTCTGGTGAAATAAGGTGTCTAGGAGAAATGAGATTGCTCTGCATTTCTCCACGGTGAAGGTTCTGGTGTTGTGAATCTAGGAATGTGATTATATCTCTTTGTATCTATCTTCCCTTCAAGTTTTAGGTGTTGAGTTGTTCCACAAAGTTGTCTAGTGTGTTGGATGTCTTTGTTAGTATGTCTAGTTGCACAAAATTAAGGTGTTCTTGAGTTTTAGGTGGTTGCAGTAGTTGTGGAAAATATTCTGATGATGTGAAATATTCTGAGATGTATGGATATTGTGGAATTTTTTTGTGGTTTGTGTGATGGTTTCAGACCTTGAGAAGTGTGTTTTGATTTGCTTGTTAGTGTTAGTGTAGGTTTGGCTGACCTAGTGTGCTAGCACTAATTGTGGAGGATAATTATTGCTTGAGGAAGTGTTGAGAAGCATGTTGGTGTAGATTTTAGGTCCTAGTTAAGTCTAGTGGCATGGTTTGGATTTATTTCTTTATATGGTGGAAGTGTTTGGTTCTAATCTATTTGATGTTGCACAGTTAAAATGGATATGTTTCCTTAAGGCTGACCTAATTGAGATTGTTTTAGGTCACAGAGGGTATAAATGCAAGGAAAATTGTTGTGTGGATCAAGAGAAGAGTGTGTGATGTGAAAGATGTGAAATTTATCAAGTGTGATGATCTAAGTACAAGCCTTAATTCCAATGACTTCCTAATGCAATGAGCACAAGGTGTCTACATTTCAGTCAATTTGATGAGTTGTGTATGCTTCAGTGGAACTGTACCTTTGACATATGAGAGATGCATTGTTAGTAGTTCAAATTGGTAGTGAGTCACCCCTTATTCTATTCTTCTTTCTTTTGGATAGTGAGTCCTTTGGCAATGAGTCTTTCTTTATCTTTTTGAGAAATGAGACTTTGGCAACGAGCCTTATTATATTCAATGTTGCAATTCATATATTAGTGAGCTAATCCTCACCATTGTTTTTCCATTCTTGGGTTATCCACATAAATTTGGTGTTCTTATGTGTTTTATGTGTTTGCATTACTTCTTTACATGTTTACATTCTATTAATGCATGTTAAGGGTTTAATGGTTATTAAGGGTTTAAGGATCAATGTAGATCTAAATTTGTTGATGAGGGATTTTGTCATGTTTTAAAGTATACAATTGATTCAACCCCTCTCTCAGCTATCTTATGCATCTAACAATCGGTATAAGAGCTATGGTTTTTAGGAAGAAGCTTAACTGCTTGAGGTAGATCTAGATGGTGCACAGGAAATATGTCAAAGCTCCTTTGTTTGATGGAACAAATTTTACCTATTGGAAAGCTAGGATGGATTCCTTTATGGTTTCTCTTAGATTTGGAGTTTAGTAGTTTGTTTAAAAGGGTCATACTATGCCTACAAATGGTCCAACAAGTGATGATGAGATCAAAGTTTATGAAAACAATGGCAAAGCAAGGAATGCAATCCTGAGTGGTCTTTCTAATAATTTTGAACTTGGAAAGATGATAAGTTTGAGGTTTTCTAAAGAGATCTGGACAAAGTTGGAAGGCATTTGTAGACACTTAAAATTGCCCCAACTATATCACATACTTGATTTCTCATACTAACATTATTCCTAGTCTATTTCACTTAATTTTTTCATTTAATTAAATAATGTCAATTATTTAGTTAAATTTACCTTTTTCATCTATTAATTAAATCAATCATTTTTACTTAATTGATTCACTTTTATTCATACTAATTCTATTTTCATTTGATTAAATAATGCCAATTATTTAATTGTCATAATCATACTTTGTTAAATAATTCAAGATTGTTTAATTAAATCCTCTAATCTCATCCACTTGAACAATTAAATGATTTTAATTCATTGTTTAATTGGATAATTTATTTAACAAAACCATGTACGTCTTAGAGACTCATTAAGCACATGTCAAAAGAAATTTTTAAAAGATCCACAAAGTGTTCCAAGAGGGAGATTTGGTACTAAAATGGGATGCAAATAGAGCTAAGGCTGGAAGATATACCAACTCCCCTATATCGTCATCACTACATAAGTAGGAAAATGGTTTTCATATCTCTAGGTTGGATGGTGAAGCTCTTCCAATTTCAATTAATGGAATTCATGTCAAACCTTACTTTTGTTAGGTTTTGATAATTCATGTACATATTAGTTTAGTTTTTCATACTTTCTAAGAAGTACCCTTGCACACCCTAAATTCTCCTTAAGGGAATGTATGTGATGGTTTTCTTGCTTTCCTTTGAGTGTAGCTTGTACATGTTTTTTTTGCTTTGGAGGGCCCTATTGTTGAAGAAATCCCTTGAATCTATTCCCAATGGACTAATAAGGCCTTTGGATTTCATGATTAACCGAAAATCATCCTACAGAAATCACCAAATTTTGTGACTTTGTGCTATCCCTTTATTGTGTAGGGTAGGGGTGTTAAAATCATGTATTTGGTCTACCTAAAACCCTTACACTTTTGTTTGAATCTTGCATTGACCGAGTATTGGGGTCACCTACCACTTAAGTCATAACTTGAGGGTGTCTCCCATTTGTCGATTGGTCCCTTGCATTAGGCAACTGATTGATCCCCTTTTCCCTAAATATTGTATTTTATTGCTTTAAGGTCTCAACTCTTCCCAGGCCCCATGGGACATGCATTACATTATCGCATACTGTCTTCAATTCAGGGAGACTCTTATTTTATCAGTTTCTCTCCTTGTGAATCCCTGAAATGTTGATAGGTACCACTTTCTTACTATATTCCACATTTCCATGAAAGGTTTATTACTAAAGAAAAAGGTAGTTTGTGGAGTTGTAGAATGAGGCCATGTGTCATGTTTCCACCATTATGTGGGACATTACTAGGAAAGCCTAAATGAAGGCCGTTGAACTATGGATTTTGAACATGTGGCATCTTTTTGCATGCTCTCTTCAATTTGTGGAGGCTTTTTGTCTTGTTTCATCTTCCCCACGAAGCTGCAAATGCTTTCCACATGTCCAAAGTTGCCACTTGTTTATTGGTAAAAAATATTCAAAGCTCATTGACTCTTGTCAATATTATTCAAACTTGGTCAAGGAAGCCTAATCGTTAATTTCTTCATATTGATGGTCCACATTCAAACTTCTACCATAGATAACCACACTTGTTCATGGTAACATGTGAATTCATAGGTAAGCGACATCTTTAGCTACCAAGATTAGACTTTCTCACTTCAAGGCTTATCCTTCATAGCTTTCTATGTCATATTCAATGTAAAAGTGTCACCCATTCTTCTTTATTGTTTCAAGGACATTCCTTCCATTGTAGGCTTGATTTCATGCAGATTTTATTGGTCTAAACTCATAAAGAATTCATTACAAAGGTATGGAATGCACATCAAGGCTATCTAGGATTATCTTTTTCAAAGGATTTGATGGCTAGCTCCTCTATCATCGATCTAATCATATTTTTGCTAATTACTAACCTTGGAAAGGTTAGGGTTTGGTTCAAATTCATCTGAGTTATCCCTGAGCTATAAAGAAAATAATTGTATTTGTTCTAAGGGTCTTCCTCTAGATCCTCTAGCATTTTTCTCTAGCTAACACTTCACTTTGTATTCTACCACTATAAAGATTACTTCTATGCTTTATGTTAATAAAATTTAACCATTATCACCCCTATCTCTTGCATGTTTGTGTAGAATTTCATTGATTTCATGTCTGAATGAGTGTTTTGGTTGTTCTTATTGATGGGTGTTGCCACAATAGTGGTTTATACTTACGGGAGATCTTGTTTTTGTTGAAATCACATATTTCTAGAAAATATAATGATTTAAGCCTTGAAAAGTTCCATTTAAAGGATTCCAATTTAAAATGGTTTGATCAAACCACCTTAGACCAAGCCCCCTTGGATAGAACCCCTAGTTTTAAACCATACCTATAAAGAGTCTCCTTTACACCTATCAAAATGCTGATAAAAAACACTTTTGATTTACCTTTGGGGGATCAAATCAATTCATTTAAAATTTATTTTTTTGTATGTAGTCCTTATTATAAGCTTCCAAAAAATAATAATTTTAAATTAAATTTAATTTATTATTATATTTATTTTTTATTTCTTGTGAATGTAGGTTTTTCATCGAAAATCAAGCTCTTTGTTCTGCACATGTGGAAAAATAGAAGATTATCAAAAAAAAATGAAAAATATGAGTGCATTAGATATTGAAGTCCTTGATCTAACAAAATAAATAAATTTAATTTCCATACATACAAAAAAAAATTATGTGTTATCGGTCTACCTATGTCGAGTTGTAATTGGTTTGAGTTTGAAACTTAATTAAGGAATTTTTTTTTGATAAAACAACGTGAAACCAATTGTAATCACTAGATATTGCAGTTACAAATATAAATTCAAAAATAATAATTTTATCCTTCATGGAAAAAAGTTGTGTTATATGGTGAGAGTGTCACTCCTTGAAAATGGTGTTTATTGAAAAAACTAGTTTTTGAAGGAGATGGGAAAAGAAGTGCAATCTGATTCCAATTTTTTGTTAAATATATATTAGAGTCTACAAAATGAAATGTGAAAAATCACTAATTTGCATCATCTTCAAATTCCTCACGGTTCAGCCACTATAGGTATCTGAAAGTGAAGATTTAGCTAGAAAAAGGTAGTTTAGTGTCTAGTTTGGCCAAAAATTGTAAACCCGGTATTGTGGGATCACCCAATATATGGTGTTTTCTAAAGTAGGAAGTGTAGAGAAGGGGGATTCATCACCCCCAAGGCTACAGTCATGGGAGAGCATAAGGGAACAAACTTCCCTAAACTACCTTAGGTTATTTGATGGGTATTTTAGAAATAGGGTGAGTTGGCCTCAAAACTTTCAAGCTATTGACTAGATAGCTCACTATCTGAGGATGGAAATGTGGGATCCTGAATCCAACACAACATGCTAGCATCTCAGGGATGCGTTGGTGTCCTATATGGAAATAGGTTTTGGGAAATAGGTAGAAAGCATGAAGGGCCTACTAATGACCCGACTAGCATAGTTTTACAGTTTCAAAGGGAAAATATGGGAAGTAAAATGTACAACAAGAAGAATAATAGAAAATAGTCTAAAGCAAGAAATGACAAAGAAAGATAAGGGAAAGGTACCACTCCACCCATGCTTCGATTCTTCAACTTTAACTCAAAATGGATGATACAATTCTTGCACACACGAAAATGATAAAAATTTGGGTTGTCTTTCAAGTTTTCCCTCAATTAGACCTCTGCTTTGGTGTTCCCACATCCATAAATAACCAAATATGCAATGAGACAAAAGAATAAATAAATAAGAGAAGTAAAAGTACACTAAATAAAGCACAAAGACACACTAAATGCTACACTATAAGACAAAATGATGCAAATGAAAGAACAAGAGCAATATCACCTCCTCTTCTTGATAACACTCAAGTTTGAGAGGAGAAGATGACACCATTCTGAGAGAATAGAGGTTTGTCAATTTGCAAGAAAGGTGGAGTTACATTTGTTGGCATTTCATGCCACCCTTAGATAACCCATCACTAATCACTAATTTGAGAAATCTTATATGGGCCATCTTGCATGAATTCTCCTTGAAGGGTCTAAATTGGCTAAGTCGCGGGTGTTTTTAAGATTTTGAGTTTCCACTTCCCTTCATGCTTGCATGTCTTCTACATTACTCCTACCCCTTCTCCTCTTTCTTCCATTCTTTCCTTGGATTTTCATGTTTTCTCCCATCGAGCTTAACCCTTACCCTTTCCCTCTACCTCCACCCCTCTCTTCTAAAAAATTAACTAAGTGTTGATTTTTCATGGGTCAGGTTTCAGAATTTCCTTTTACATCTTTCCTTTGTTGCAATAAGCAGTAAGCCTCTCCCCCGACCCCTAATTCTTGATGCACTCTTTGAAAGATGGCTAAATTTTTTACTTTCAGGCATTTGGGATCAAGCATACCCTTTACCCTCTTCCTCCCTTTCTTTGCAGTCGATAAGGAATCCTCTCGATGCCCAACTCCCGAATTCCTTCTTCATTCATCTTCTTCCTTAAGATTTTCCTTTTCTTCTCTAAAACCTTGGGATTCCCTTTGAGGTCCCTTTCCATTCTTCAAATTTCAACTAAGTCCTTAACCTTCCAAATTTTGGGATTTTTTGTTCAGTCTTACCTCTTAACACTTTGCATTAAGCAGTAAGCTAATCCCCTGACCTCTAAAGCCTGAAAAGGGTGACCTTTTCAAACTTAATGGTTTTCTCCTTCTTCTTTCCTCATTCTTTCTTCTTTTAAGCATGTGGTATGGTGATTTACCGAGGTCCGATACTCGATGGTCCAATGATAGCAAGCATGAAGTATGAGGTAGCCTTGAAGCTTGACCTTTGACAGGTTCCTTTCTTCATGGTTCGCTACTTCATCTTTCTTTCTTTGCTCCTTTAGCAAGGAGTACAAGCTATGTCCAACCCTTGACCCTCAATTTTTACTAGATTTGGCATGTTTTTTGGGTTCGGTGACATTAATTCTTGAGTGACCTTCTCACCTACTCTTTCAACTTTTAGAGCTCAAGGATAGCATTTATTGCTCTCCATGACTGCTGCAAGTGGATTTCATCGATGCACATGCCCATTTATTGTCCTTTTCTAACAGATCCATACCTAGATCATGATTTTCATGGGACCCCTACATCCTTTCACGCACAAGCACAATAAGCACTCATTGCTAGGTTTTGGGTGTTGAGTGGGTCAACTATCTTCTTGGGCACATTTTCTAAGTTATGCTTGAACTATAAAGGCAATACTTGTATATTTTTTGGATCATTATGATGGTTTTGGCTTCTCTTTGTATAGGAAAAAGCTCCTTTCAAAATTAATAGAGATTGCAATATTCCTTCTTCAACATTTTTGTCTCTCTTTGCATGAATGATTTGATGTTTAATTGTGATTTCATGCTTTAAATCCTATTTTTGTGTCTCATTTATGTAATGATAGAGCAAGGTTTTCATGTTAATGAAGGTTATATGTTGTGTAAATGGTTTCAATAGGTTGTAGTTGTGAGAAACTTTTGTGGAAGATGAGTTTGTGAAAATAGAGGGTATTTTATTGATGTTGATTGTGAGTTGGAGCAATGAGTAAACCTATATTCATGGTGCACCACCTCTTTAGTTTTAGGATTTTCCTTTTCATGTATCCTTCTCCCCTTTTTCTTGAGTTTAGTAGCTTTAGGTGATTCATCAAAGGAATTCGGCCTTCTCTAGAGATTTGACCTCATGTGTAAGGTCCTACACCTTGAGGTCATTTCCATGTTTCATGGGATGGCTAAGTGATCATACTTAGCTAGGGTGCAATCCTAAGTGAAAAAAGTTTCTAGCATGCCTGGTAGGACTACTTTCTCTCAGTTAAAGAATTTGGTGTTTTCTTCAATGCATCTTACCTTTAGAGGCATATCTTTAAACACCATGGTGACGAAATTCAAATCTATTGGTTCAAGAAGTGTTATCTCTATTTCATGTCATTGAGGAAGTGGTTCCTTCTTCAATGTTTTAGCCTTTGGAGGCATTCTTCAAGTACTTGGCTACTATGCAACATCATTTAGGTGACTTTACTGGTATGTACCCAAAATCTCTAGTTGGGTAGTCCTCTGCCTTCCTTTCAAGTTTTCAAAGTGTTTCCTATGCCTAAAAAATATCTAATTTTAATGGAAACTATATATATACTCCATGATGTTTATGATAATGCCAACTTTGTTCCTCCCAATCAGCCATATTAGGTTGGTTATTCCTGCCATTTCATTCCATAGAACCCTGTTGCTATGGATTTTCAACCTTCTCAAAATTCATACCACCCACCCCCCTACTCAGTCTTCTTGGACTCCTACATATCCCTATCAACAACACCAAGAGATTCATCATTTTTATAATCAACCTTGTTTATCTCCTAGTCAACCCCAAAGTTTTAATAATTTGAGTGTAAGTGAAATTACAAGCATATTGTTTGATTTCAATAGACAACTAGATGAGATTTGGAGACAATAAGAGTTTTACTAATAGTAGGAGGAGTGGGCTAATCAAGCCTATCAAGGGCAGCAAGGTTATTTTCCATCATAAGATGAGTTTTTCCATCAATCTCATCATCCACACCAACAAAATATAAAATCCCAATGGAGGTATGAGAAACAATTGGAGGCACAAAGAAGGCAACATGAGGAGTATGCAATAAAAGATGTAGTTGCTAGATAAGATAAATTCAGACTTTCCCTTGCTCTAGCTCAAATTCCCAAGACTCGAGTAGCCCCTTGTGTGCCTAGTTTTAGACAAACGCCTCCACCAGTTGTAGAACAACTTGCTAAGGAGGACGTAAGAAAGCATAATTTTGTAAGTTTTAAGACTCCTAATTAGCCTCTTGAGATTCCAATACAACCCCCTATGCCATCAATTAGATCTTCTATGTTGGAGATCTTAAGTTTTGTGAGCCTCCATTCCTCACAAGAACCCATCCTTGAGGAGGTTCAACCTCTTACTCCTATTGAGTAGCCCCTTCCTAAGCTTCATAAGAGTTTCAATGCCCTTTTAACCATTTTGCTCTATCTTTTCCTATTTCACTCTTTCAGGGTGGACTTGTGGTATGGGATCCTAACTAGTTAGAAGAACAAAAGAAGGAAAATTCTCAGGTGAAGTGAAGAGGTTGTTGTTTTTGAGGAGCCTTCATGTATTTTGGAAAATGAGTGTCTTGGTTTGTTGCAAGAAATAGTTGAAGATAATAAGTTGCAGCAGTAAGGGATTAAAAAGGTAGAAAATTTGATATAGTAGAGGAATCAATCCTCTCTTTTGATGTCCTTTGTTGTTTTGTTGAGGATGATGAGGATAGATAACATATACCTATATCAACTAAATCCTTTGACCATCTTACTCCTAGCTTGGTAGATGAAGACAACTCCATGGTTTTGGAACAACAACAAACCTATTTATCCCCTGCTA
Source organism: Sequoia sempervirens (assembly GCA_007258455.2). NCBI lineage: Eukaryota > Viridiplantae > Streptophyta > Pinopsida > Cupressales > Cupressaceae > Sequoia > Sequoia sempervirens. The sequence continues at coordinate 163,123,009 of VDFB02358134.1, read as the reverse complement.
TTGTGGATAAAAATCCCCAATCTATTGAGGTCTATAGTTCTAAGGTGGAGGACCTTTTATAGGATGATTTAGAGGCTTTTTGTTCACACTTGGATGTCAATCCTCCCCCCCCCCAAAAGAGGATCAAGGTAGGTAGCAGCATAAGAGTAAGGAAACAACAAAGGATGTGTTAGACATTACCAACCAAGAGTTTGATTTGTTGTAGCCTGTTGCCAAGAAGTCAAAACAAAGAGATAATCTGAATAATTCAGTTCTTCACTTGAAGTGTCTCAACAATCTGAGGTTTGTGTTGAGAAATTTTGCATCAATACAAGTATTTTAGTAGCCATTGAGTAGCCACACAACTTTCTAGAGAGTGATGA